>JAASGT010000500.1:0-23471 GCA_023334315.1 Globisporangium alternatum | reverse complement strand
TGGCGATGCTGCTGCTGTGGCTGGTGCTGTTGCGGGTGTTGCTGACCAGCTTGCCGAGCACGCTGTCGATCGAGCTCCAGCAGCGGCTGGAGCTCGTCCACCTCCCGCTGAAGGTCATATCGCTGCGTGCTGTCTGTCTCTCGTACGTGTCGGCGTTCCCGACGCTCGGCCTCAACCTTGGCTCGCTGGAACGTCCGGATCTTCTTTCCGATCGCCTTGGATGTTGAAGCAGATGTGACGTGGAGGCGTGGCTGTGCGCGCCCACTGGTGGCGGTGGCATGTTCGCAGTATTCGGCGTTCTGCTTGCCCCACTCGACCAAGTGGTCGGGTAGTTTGGCGTCTTCATCTCCTCTTCAAAAGCTGCAATGCCGCCATTCTGAAGCCCAGGACGCGCGAGTCCAGCGCCTGAGCTAAGCGCTGGTTGCGCATAAGCTGGTTTCTATCACATGCATGAGTGCTTGCTATCGAGAAAGAAGAAATCAAATGTGTGTGTCTATATGTAGTGGTGGTGTGACGTGCACAGCTGCTATCAATCAAGACGCTCTATCCATCCTGTTGAGCCAAGCCTACTCGTCAAAAGACAGAAATGGCTCTGGCTTAGTTGGTCGCACCAGTGAAGACGTCCGCGAACTTGTCCTCTGGGTGCTGGCGCGCAGGCTTGCGCTCCGTGCGCTTCACCTCGGCGGTCTTGCGAGACACGTAGCGGTCGCGCTTGTCCAGCTTCACATCTCGTCGAGTCTACAAAATTAACAGCAGGGTTTTTAGTGACGCCATACAAATACAACACATCAATCAAGCAGCACATTGAACGCACCTCGTTTGGCGACACGTAGCGCGGGTTCTGGTACAGCGTCTGGCCGCCGAAGCTGCCGTCGAATATTCTGATCGGCGTGATGACGAATCGCGGGCCGATCTCGATGAGCTGCACGAGATCCTCACCGCGGTGCAGCGCCGCCGCCTCGATTTTCTTCGTGTCGGCCTCGTCTGCGAGCTGGAAGTTGCGACACCAGACCTTGCCGTCGGCGTAGTAGAAGCTCATGACGCGGTCAATGAACGGCTTGCTCTTCGGGTGGCCCTTGGGCGTGCCCCACACCTGCGTGAACAGCTTCTTTACGACCTGCAGGTGCGGCTGCTCGTCAAACTCCTTGTCGAACGTCAGCAGCGGGCGCGAGCCGATCAGCGCGTTGCCCGTCATCTTGAGCTCGTCCATCGTGTGCACGTTCTGCACGAGGAACTTGGCCGACGGGCCAGTGCCCACGCGGCTCACCCACATGTACAAGTCCTGACGCTTGCGCGCCTCGAGGAAGATCGTGGTGTTGCAGCCCTTGATTTCAGCGATCTCGTTCACGACGTGCAGCGTGTCCTTGGCGTCGAGCTTCACCTCGCGCTTGTGGTGCGGCAGCAGCTTGCGGAAGTCGTCGAGCAGGTGGCGGTAGCGGGTCGTGATGCCACGCGACGAGAACACGAGCACGCGCTGGCGGTTCACGTAGCCGCTGCCGCCGGCGATCGCAACCTTCTGCTTCTTCTCCGGCTCGTCCGCCGACTTCATGATGTCCTTCATGGCCTCCACCTCGCGTCTTCGCTTGGCAACCGACATGCTTGCTATCTGCTCTCCTTGCTGTCGATTCTGCTTGTTCCACCGGATAATGCAAGCGAGCAGCTCTTCGCGTCGTCTCGAATTGAATGGCTGGAGCGCGTGATGTTGCGTGAATGTTGCGTGTGTGACTGACGTTTGCAAGGTCGCTCGAATGTCGTGTGAATGTGCATCCGAGTTTTCCAACTGGAAATAATTTTGAAAAGGCTGGTTTGAATGAATTTAAGACACGTCGGGTCCACTTCGATGTGAGCACTTAACAATACTGCTTTCAAAAAATAATAGCTTTGCAGCCTTCGCTCTCGTTTGCTCTTTAATGCAATGGAAATGGTCACGATGCAATGGAAGATGGGGTCAAAAGTCCAAAAGGCAAACGAGTTTACGAAAGAACAACTATTGTCCAATATGTGTCTTGGTCAGCGTGACACGATTCAAATATATGTTCAAATCAACTTTACTCAAAACAGAAGGTCAAAACTGAAGAAATTTAACAGCTTCCCTCGTAAATTTAAGTAAACTCCTTTAAGCTCAGATGAAAAGATCTGAGACACTAGGAGATCTTTACGTGAAATATAGGGGTAATCGAAGTGATTTGAAAACGGGCTTTTTTAGCTCAGAATCAGATCTTTTGCCGTATCTGGGTTGTTTTTAAAGCGAGACAGGCTCACTTCGACTTGCTATTTGCATGCCAATATTTACTGGTCGTCAACATGTTTAAACCGGTACACCGATTTTCTCATATTCGTCGAAGAGCTCTGATTTTTGGAATATAGAAATGACTTGAGAGGTATGATTCTCATTCTTAAACGATATCGATTTACAACAGTGTCATAGATGGAGGGAGGAAATGGAGATCACTTCACGACAAAATAACTGTAAACGAAAGCATTAGCATCATCGCATAGCTGAGATTTCTCTCAATTCGGAAATGTCGTTGGCGGTTGTTTTTGGCATTCGCACATGTGACTTTCACACTGGTTCAAAATGCCAAACTCCTTATTTACATAAGTCTGATCAATACCACAATGCAACTAGAAAGAATTATGCCAGTAAAAAGAGCGTGTTGAATACTTTAAGTTTGCTACTGCAATGCTCGCTTTTAGGCCATCTCCACCGTGAATGTCTTAACACTCACGGTCAGAGCACAAAAGCTACACAAAGCTACCGTGTATTCAATATTTCAGCTAAAAAGTCATTAACATTTACAAGTTTTTAGTTTTATAAATTATAACAAAATCAGTTTTCAAGTTTAAATTGTATAGACTAGCCACACCAGTGACCGCTCTAAACCGCCCTGGACTGGGCGAGAAAGCGAACGAACGATGGCGCAAGCGTGAGGCACAGCCGTGGCGGAAGCATGTCATTGTGCTTTCAGACACCGCGAAAGCAAGCCCCTTGCTCCCAACCCCAGCTCCGCCTCACAGCCCATAACGCCCAACCCAAGTTCCGCCATCCATCCCACGTCCAAGCAACTGCCCTGGCACGCACGATGAAAACGCCCAAGGTAAAGAAAGTCTATGTGGTCATCCCGGAAGCTATCAAGCTGCTCGTCGAAAGGCTCGCGAACAAGTTCCGCTGGACCATCGCGTTCATTGTTGGCGTGCAGTCGCGCTTGCTGGCGAATGCAATCTAGTCTTTACGACTGGATGCGACTGACGTAGGCGGAGATGAAGCCGAGTCAGTCCCAACGGTTGTCGCTAGCGCTTATGCGACCAGGGTTGAAGGCGCGCGTCGAAGTGTTCCGCTGCACTTCCCCGATGACAACGAGCATACGAAGCTTCGTGTCATGATGCGCGTCCTCGACCGAGCGAGAGACACTATAGACGTGTGTGTCTATGCGATCACCTGCGACGAGCTCGGTGGGTGCCTGCTTGCAGCTCATCGTTGCGACGTGACCGTCCGAGTGATCGTTGACGCACACTACGTAAACAACCCCAACTCCCAGATCCGGGGCTTTGTCAAGGCTGGTATTCCTGTCTACACTGCGTTCTTCACAAGCGAGCTCATGCACAACAAATACGCGATAATCGACAGAAATATCAAGATACGTGGCTCCTTTAACTGGTCAGAGAACGCCTGCAGTAACTCTGAAAACGTGGTGATTCGTACCAACGATGAGCTGACCCCTGAGTACATCACGAGCTTCTCGGAACTGGCGAGTGCGCTTATGTGCTTGCTCCCAGCTTTCTTCGGCCGTGTGCCTGCTGAAGGTACCCACCAGTGAGGAAGAAGAGATGCAGATCGTACATAGAGTCGTACTAGTCCAGACACCGTTTTTTTGCTTTGTTGGTTATAATCGTCAATTATATCGGATTTTTCATTTTTAAAAAGCACACACGAAAGGAAAAGGAAGGGCAGGTCGAGAGCAGCATGGCGCCCCTGCGACGCGCGCGCAAGGACATGTCCATGGCGGCGCTCGTGGAGGCGCATCGCCGCCACGTGGAAGAAGAAGAGGACGAAGAGAAACAGGAGATAAAACCGCAGCCGCCCATGCGCCATCTTCTCTCGCGCCACCCGCCGCCGCTCCCCCGACAGCTGAGCGACGACCACGAGGAAGAAGAGAAGGAGGAAGAGGACTGGCCTTCTTCAGACGATGCTGCTCATAACCACAGCCCCGTGCTGCATCAGGCCAAGTACTACAGACACCACTCGGACGCAGATGAGCAGTACCGAGGTCGGCATCACCATCAGGGCGACGATGAAGAGAAGCAGCGCGCGCCTGATGGAATAGGAGAAGACCAGCGGCAGCAGCACCACAGCATTCGCTTCTCTGAGACCGACACAGTCACGTGCGTGGGCTCGGACGAAAACACGACTCCCGACAGCCAGGGCTATCGCGATGACATCCTCCAGCAGCACAGACTCCAACAACAACAACAGCAGCAGCCCCGCGGGCTCTACCACTACGGCCCCAAGAACCCAGGAAAGCCCAGCAAGCGCGAGTTGTTCTACCAGTACGAAGAGCCTTTAAACACAGGCACAGCGAATGCAAACACAGGCTCAAAGCGCCATGGAGGGGCAAGTCGTTCGTGCCAGCAGCAACAGCGTCCAGCGGCGAAAGTGAGCTCGGCGCTCATGAAGCCCATGCAGATGATGCGCGACCGCAGCAGCGCGCAGCGGAAAACCCGACTCGCTCGTGGTAACAATAACAATAGCGGCCGAGGTGGACGTGCCGTCATTAACGTCAATGGCGACGTGGACTTCACCAACACAGGCGAAAGTGGCGGCGATGGCTGCGAACACAACGACTGCGACGGCTGCGAAGATTGCGACGAGAGCCGCTCGCAGATCGCAGTCGCGGACGCCACAGGGCTCGTGAAGGTCGACGAGAAGATGATTCGCTACATCGACGAGACGCTCGTGAAGCCCAACCAACAGGTGTTCAACCGGTACACACGCTTCTTTTTGGACCGGAGCCTCGAGAAGCTCTACCAGGAGTACACGGCGATCAACTGGTTCTCGCGCGCGCGGTGGCACATTTTGCTGCTCATGCTCGTGCACCTGCTCGTGCTGCTGCTCTTCTCCGTGCTGCCGCCGTCGGGCTTCCGCAACATGGACCAGTTCATCCTCTCACCCTCGGTCGCGTCCACATACATGCAGTGGACGTACCTGCTCGTCGCGGTCCCGTTCGCGTTCCTGCCACATCGCAGGAACCCGTTTCAGAAACGCTGGCGCTTTTGGGTCTGCCTCATCGTCGTGCTCTTCAACTTTGCGTTCCAGGTCTGGCTCACGCACGCCGGGCAGCTGGCACTCGAGCAGTTCGGTGACATTGTCGACACACGACTGCAGTGCAACGCAGCTAACACGGCTGTGCCAACGAACAGCTCGTCAACGAACGCCACGAGCGTCCATCATGGCAGCGGCAGTGGCAGTGGGAGCTGGGCGAACGTTACGGTCGGCGCTTCGACAAGTTCGACAAACACGTCCAAGTCGCTGACGCCCGCGCAACTGGTAGCGAAGACAGTGGACCAGCGGCAGTACGTGAAGGTGGCGACGCACCTCTACGCGGGCGCATTGACGCAGATCCTCACGGGCTTTGCGTGGCTCTTCAGCTTCATCTTTGTGATCTCGATCCGACTCGAGTTCGTGTACGTGATGGTCGTGGGCTTCAGCGCCGTGATCACGTTCATGTTCGTCGTGTTTCTGTTCGACATCCAGATCGAGTGGATGACGTCGTTTTCCTATGGCTTCGCGGTCGTGCTGCTCTTCATTCTCAGTCGCTCGTCGGACCTGACGAACCGAAGATCATTCTTGTCCACTTTTGTCGTCGAGAGGGAAAACGAGGCGCTCAAGTCGTCGCTGAGCAAGGCCGAGGCCGCGCTCATGAACGAGCCAGCGAGCGACGAGGTGAAGCAGGTGGTCGAGCACGTGCTGGACGTGCCCGAGATGAAGGCGCTCGAGCTTTTTCGGATCCCGTTTGCCGACCTCAAGTTCCTGCAGGCGATTGGCCGTGGGGCCATGGGCGACGTGATCAAGGCCAAGTACCTGGGCACGATCGTCGTGTGCAAGCGCATCCGGCGCGAACACATCACGGAGTCGGCGCTCGAGAGCTTCCGGGAGGAGATCGTGCTCATGTCGTGCCTGCGCCACCCGAACATCGTGCAGTTCATCGGCGCGAGCTGGGACAACTTCTCGAACCTGTGCATCGTGATGGAGTATTTGGAGAACGGCGACATGCACAGCGTGCTGCATTCGACGATCGGGAAGAGGTTCACGTGGGCCGATCCACTCCTGAAAATGGCGATCGACGTGGTGCAGGGCATGCTCTACCTGCACTCGCAGGAGCCGCCGATCGTGCACCGCGACCTCAAGAGCGTCAACGTGCTCTGCTCGGCCACGTACGGCTGCAACGTGGGCGACTTTGGACTCAGTCGGCGCACGGACAAGAAGGACGTGGACTCGCTCACGACGCTGGTCGGCACGCCCTTTTGGCTCGCGCCCGAGATCATCCGCAACGACCGGTACGGCCCCGCGGCCGACGTGTACTCGTTCGGCATCGTGCTCACGGAGCTCGAGACGCGCAACACGCCGTACCACGAGCTGAATGAGACGGGCCTCAAGGTGCTGATGCAGATCGCGCTCCACAATCTGCGCCCGACACTGCCACCGACGTGCCTCGCGACACGGCGGAAGCTCATCACGGACTGTCTGCTGAACGAGCCGGCCAAGCGCCCGAGCTTCGCCGAGATCCTCGCGCGCCTGCAGGGCCCCGTGCAGCTCGAGATCGAAGAAGACGCTTCGCGCACGACACTGCTGGAGCGGAGGACGCTCCTGAAGAAGCAGTCGACACAGTGAGTTATAGTTTTAGTGATGAAGGATAGGAGGAAGTTGAGTGTTGAGAATGGGTAAATATTGATAATCATATGATCGGAGTTGTCCAAGCTGACCACCTCCGCCACAAGGTGATCTTTCAATCGATCATCATCCATCCAGACATGTGCTCGCTCACAGCTTTCTCGTTATCGAGATCGTGAATCTTTCTTACTGAACATTCGACACATCTTTGTCCATCCTCCTTTTGTTCTCTCTCGTTGCTTTCTTCCTGAGCTCCAACTTCGACATCACGAGGCAAACTGCACGAGACGAGACGATGGCGCACGGGACACCCGTGCGCGCCTACAGACAAATCTCGCTCGAGGAGCTCGCCGAGGCGATCCACCTCGTGTACGTGCGCCACTTGAGTAAGGCAGCGGCGGCGCGGTACCTGGGCGTACCGGACGCCACGCTCCACCAGCGCCTGGGCGGCGGCGCTCGCTGACGAGCCTCCTCACGACCCACGCACCGTCTTTGGTGCGATTTGGGCGTCTCTCGCGCCGGATCACCCCGCGCGCCGCGCGATTGAACGAGGCGAGAACTGGGTCGCGCCTGAGTTCGCCATCGTCGGGGAGGACGGATTCATCACCTTGGACGTCGATGTGATCTTTGCGTGAGGCAGAACGGCTGGGTTGTCGTGCATGTGAGCAAGCAGCTCTTTGATTCATGTTCAATGCAGTTTGTTATTTGTTACTGGTACGTTATTAAATAGTGAGCTCTTCGTCCGCTTGCCTTCCTCTTCTCGCACTGTCAGCAGCATGCCATTCGCTGCAGACAAGTTGAGTCGAGGAAAAAATCCGCCATGAGCGCTCCTGCGCCGCGTCGTGTCCACCCGTTTCCGGGGACCAGCACGGGCGACAAGGACGCAGCTCAAGCAGGGCGGGCGCACGTGGGCGGCGACGGAAGGTGTACTAAGGAGCCTTAGAGCTACTCCGCTAAGCTACTCGCTACAGTACTCTTCTCTGTGTGCCTTACTTCGGAGAAGAAAAATAAAGTTACGCTTTCTCGTGGCTGCCTGGCCAGTGGCGTCTCTAGTACAAGCGCTTCTCGTACGTGTAGAGGCCGTGGACGTTGCCTTCGCGCTGGGCCGCAGGCGTGCGCAGCTCGAAGCGGAGCTCGCCGTTGTAGAGCGCCGTGTGGACGTTCGCGAGCGTGGTCTGTCCGAGGTCCTGGAGCCCGTGCATGATGCCCTGCTGCAGGTACGGGATGTACTTCTTGAGCGAGCCCTTGTCCACGACGGCGCCGCTCACGCCCTGCGCGACCTTGACGGCGGCCGAGTGCGCGAAGTAGCGCTTGGACGAGCCCTGGGTCATGGCCTCGATCGAGCCCATGCCGCGGTACTTCTTGAGGCGCACGCCATCCTGGAAGAAGTACTGGCCCGGAGCCTCCTCCGTGCCGGCAAAGAGCGAGCCGCACATGACGGCCGACGCGCCCACGGACAGAGCCTTGATGATGTGGCCCGAGCTGCCAATGCCACCGTCGGCGATCACTGGTACGCCGAACTGGCGCGCGTAGCGGGACGTGTTGTACACGGCCGAGGCCTGCGCGCGGCCCACAGCGCACACCTCCTGCGTCGTGCAGATCGAGCCGACGCCCATGCCGACCTTGAGACCGTCCGCGCCAGCCTCGATGAGGCTCTTGCACTGCGCCATAGTCACGACGTTGCCACCGATCACATCGATGTGCGGGTACGTGACCTTGATCCACTTGATGAGGTCGATCTGGAACGTCGAGTCGCCCTGGGACGAGTCGATCACGATCAGGTTCGCGCCGGCGCCGACGACGGCCGTGCAGCGGTCGCGATCGCCCGGGCGCGTGCCGATGGCGGCGCCGACGAGCAGCTGCTTGTTGGCGTCCTTGGAGGCGTGCGGGAAGTCGCGGTTCTTAACGAGGTCACGGCGCGAGATGAGCGAGAGGAACTCGCCGCGCGCGTTCACGATAGGGAGCTTACCCTTCTTGCTCTCCTTGAGGATCTTGTTGGCCTCCGAGAGCGACACGCCCTCGGGCGCCGTGATCAAGTCCGTAGACATGACCGTGCTGAGCTTCGTCGCGCGGTCCTCAATGAAGTCAATGTCGCGGTTGCTCACGATGCCCACGAGCACGCTGCCGATCTTGCCGTCCTTGGTGATCGGGATGCCGGCGAAGCCGAACTCGGCCTTGATGCGATCGACGTCCGCGAGCGTGTGGTCCGGCGACAGGCACTTGGGGTCCGTGATAAAGCCGTTCTTGAACTTCTTCACGAGGCGCACCTCCTTCACCTGCTCCTCGATCGTCATGTTGTAGTGGATGATGCCGATGCCGCCGTGCAGCGCCATGCCGATCGCCATCGCGTGCTCCGTGACCGTGTCCATGGGCGAGCTCACGAGCGGCAGGCGCAGCGAGATGTTCTTCGAGATCTTCGTCTCGAGCTTCACGGCGTCCACGCCAAAGTTAATGTGGCCTAGAAACAAGGAAACAGTCATACAGTCAGCATGACGGTACTACACAAACAAGCGCGCATGGGATTGGCAGCAACGAAGCAGCAGCAGTGAGCTACGAGGCAAGCGGGGCTGTCGCGTCTCTTGATGTGCAGCAGCAGGGCGCGCGGCGGTCACTGTCACCCGACCGCCGCTGGCGCATCTCAGACAACTTCAACATCGAAGTTGCCAGCCGATGAGATCTGCACCTGCCGCCAAGCAGCAGCAACAGCCAGCAGCAACTGCCACACCGCTCATCGCGCAGCATGCCGCCTCGTTGTGCTGGATAGTAACGCAACGCACCGGGCATGAGGATGAGGTCGTCGTAGGTGTAACCGACGCCGTTGTTCTTCTTCACGAAGATGTCGATGGCCGAGCGGCCGTCGACCCATTCGTTGTCGATCGCGTCAGCCATTTGTGCAGAGTGGTGGACGTGGAACTTGAAGGTGGCGGTGGAGGTGGGTGACTTGGGGGGTCGGAGCCGAAAGATCGAATGACGGCGTCGCCATGTGGGCGCGTGCAAACGCCGCTGAGCAGGCAACGCAATCGGCAACCACCGCACCTGGCTGAACCGGTGCCAGTGATTTGTTGGATGGCGGCGAGCGGCGAGTTACTGTACCGACAAAAGAGGTACAAGCTCAAAAGCATTGTGCATTGTGCCCTAAAATCGTGCATTGTTCGGCCAACTACTTGCAAGCCGTATAGCATACAAAATTTGAGATGACCACTACACAATGTAAGTATAGGTACGCGCGTACTATTTCGTCGATTGTTCGACCTTGTAATTGTAAGTGCTGCGTACTTGACTATTCAAGTATCTTTCCTCTTCGACAAAGTTCGACAAAAATTTGGTTGATTAACATATCCTAAATCCTCAATATTGGAAGAATTATCCTAAAATGTTTTTGAAAGGTTCGGCTCAGCTGGATTGAAATTTACAACTGCGCACTTTACGAATGAAGCATCTGACTCTGATATTAACAGACTCGCAGTTTTCTGACAAAGTGAACAATAGAGGCTCGATGTTTCGCGGCTCGCTTCTTTTCCTTCGTACCGCTCTTCTGCTTCCGCGGTTTTGTGCGTTTGTGGCTGACCGCTCGCTTGTTTCTACTCTCCACAGTCCCAGTTTGCGTGTCACACCCCCAAGCACTCCAAGCACGTCCACCACATCCGAACTAGTCATCGCGAACTCCAGCACGCAAGAAGCAAGCGATGGCATCTCCGAGAACCGCACGGACAACGGCCAGGGCTCGACGCGTCTTCTCCACACGCAGCTACCACACCAGCAGCAGTTTGGCCGCCACCAGCTACATCCGCATGTGTCGCCGTCACTACAACACGACGCGACAGCACAGTACCGCGCGGGCGGCCAACAAATGTACCCGTCCGACTGGCACACGCAGCAGCAACAGCAACACCTGTCTCCCCCCACCAAGTTCCCTTCATCAACTGACGTATTCGGATCCATGGCTACATCCGCAGCGTCCGACGGGGTGCATTACATGACGTGGACCAGTACGGCGGCCCCGAGTGCGTGAACGACCGTGGCTCGTTCAGCTTCAGCTCGAGCCAGCAGCAGCAACAACAGCAACGTCAGCTACCGTCTTTGCTGAGTCACTTCTCAACGCCTGTCACAAGGTTCAAGGCCGTGTACGGTCACGCATGCAAGGCTGATGAGCCGTTGGCACCATCCCAACCGAATCCCCGGACGCGAGTCTGCGCAGCTAATTCAGCAGCACCATTAAGGGCGGCAGCATCCCGCCAATCCACGTCAAGCGTAAGATGAAGACCGACCCGATCGAGTCCGCGACGTTGCTTAAAGAAGCCGTGTCGCTCGCAGCGCTCAAGGAAGAAAACGACAAAAAGATGTGGCTGCGTTTCCGAGCGACGGCCTCAAACGACATGGACGAGAAGCGAGAAGTAAGTGAGAGAGGCTACGATTTTGATTGCGTGTTGTGACGAATGCAGCAGCTGCAGCTGCCGACTCACATTCAATGTATCAGCGATCGCATTTTGGACATGATTTGCTGTGGTTGAGACGAGTTGAGGGTCATATGTGGACGAATCCTTCTGATCCAGTACTCATGAAGAGCTCAGCAGTGGCGCTCTTGGCCTCAGTTCAACACCAATAATTAAAATATCATACACAAACATGCACTTGACTCCTACTCAGTCATTAACGCTCATCAAGCCTGCTTCTCAAGCTGTTGGTGCTGCTTCTCGAGCTGCTTCTTGTTGAACTCGCGCAGCTCTCCAGCGCACTTTTTCACAGTCGACGTACATCTTCGTCAAACTGACGAAATACTTAGAATCCATCCGCTGGTACGCCACCGCGTGCTCCTGAATTGTGGCCTTGATTACATGCTGTCCTAGCGCACCGAAAATAAATGCAGTATCGCCGCTCTTCATCGAGTTTCCAGTCCAGCTCACCGAACCGGACCAGATCGTGTGGCCACCAAAAATGGTAGTCTTGTCATGCAGCGTGTAATCTGGAGGCTTGTAAAAACTGGAATGCCGACGTTTATCAGCTCGGATATGTGACAGTCCAACGAGGTTTGCCGCTTGAAGTCGACAAAGACATGCACTACCACGTTGCTGTGGCGTGCTGCGATGAGAGCGCTTGCGATTCCACAGTGGGTGATGTAATACATATCGACGTCGATCGAGGTTCTTGTCCGTTTGATTAGCTGGAGAAGGCGATCCAAGTGTGCTTTTGGCTCCTTTTCCCCTGTGAATTTGAGCGCTTCATAGCCTGCCGGCATTCTGCCTCGTAGGAGTGGGCTGGCGGGCAGCAGCTCGGCTAGGTGATCAATTCGTTTAGCAGCGCGATCTTCTTCTTCTTGGGATCTCTCTGGGGGAAGGTTGTCGCGCTTCCGCTGCTTACGTCGCTGTCTCTCACGTAACACAGCCACGCTCAGAGCCGACTTCTCAACGCCTGCAACATACACAGCTGTTTCGACGTCGCATTTAACGTCGAAGTACCAGAAGAATGCGTTGGTGTACTTGGATTCCGCAAGGCGCGACGCAGCCTTCGCGCGATCCGCAGTATACGGAGGCGATGCGCTCTCGGTGCGTTTACTGCCAGCAGGTATCGGCAACGCCCCTTCTGCACGTTTGCAGCCCGCAGGCACAGAGACCAGCGGCACTTTCTGACCGTGAGCTGGATCGACGCAATATCCGAGCTGCATTGTGGAGGCAGCGACGAGCTTCTGATACTGGAGCAGTTGCTGGAAAGCGGTAGTGTGTGGGAGTGGACGTTCGTGATCGGTATGCGGAGTCTGCTGGACCATTTGAGGCGGCCCATGTGGATACATGCAGACCAAGCCCGACGTTGTGGTGTTGATGATTATGCGGACAGATGGAGAGCCCTGAACGAGGGTGGTGGTATAGTCCACATGGTGCTCGACGTCTGGAGGCGTGTCTGCTGTTGGAGCGTGCTTGTGAACTCCACAGCCAAACGGAGTATGCTACAACGTTACTGCGACGTTACATATTTTAACTTTAAGTGTAATACCATTCAGCGGTGCAATGTGACGACAAGATTGAATTCCGACAGATTTATGGTGATAGCGCACCAATATATTTATTCTAAGAAATTGTAAAGACGCCTAACTTGCCTAATCTCAAATCACAAATGTGCCTATTCTCATTGAGATTATACGTTTCAGGTATTGTGCCTAAATTTAAGAGGCCTGATTATTAACCATCTCTTCAAATTGTCCATCACGATTTCCTTTTAAGCGGACATTGGGTAGAATTGAAACTGCCAGTTTCAACTTGCTTTTTGTATGCCTCCGTTTCCCTCGTCCCATCGCGAGGCACTACATCGCCATCGCGATTGCATCCCGCGCTGACCGAGTGCAGCCACGAGCGCATTCGCTGTCGTCTGCTGCTGCTGCGCTGCTGGTGCGTTTGTCTGCCTTCCTGTGTGGGGTTCGACGTGCGATGTGCTTGTATGTGGCTCTTCCTACTGCGCGTCGTCACTGCGTCACTATCGGTTTGACGTAACGACGCGTGCACCCATGGAGCGCTTTCGTCGTACACAATGAATGTACCGGCAGCGACGACCGAGGGATGACGAACTGCATCCGTGTACAACGAGGCACTGTCATGCGTGGCTCTATGAACCTGTAGCTGATGGTTGTGCGCTTGTTATTACTGTTGTGCGCAGATTTACGCATCGAGAGAGTGGGTTGAAGTGACGGAAGTGCTTCCATCTTCTTATTTGCAAGGTCACGCTTTTCGACTGAAAAACAACAGCAAACTTCGACGCACGCAAAGCAAACAAGAAGCAGTAAGATGTCGTATGTTAATCTCTATGGGATCGAAGTGTACCGCATGGCGCTTCGAGACACTGTGAACGAAGGCGGTGACGACAAGGCCGAGCGAAACAAGACTTCGACTACACAACAGGAGACGCAGACGCAGGCAGCAGACACCATGGAGAAGGCGCGAGCGACTGATGCCACAGCAAGTGAGCAGCAGGAGGTCGGCGACGTGGTGAAGCTGGATCCGATCGCGACGCACAGCAAGCCGACCGAGGCAGCGGGGTCCTCCCAGCGCGTGCTCCTCGTTACGCGACCGAGTCAACGGTATGGCTTCATTTCTCTGTACCTCCCTGTTACTTTACTATGTGCCCACAACGCTGCCGTATTAATGTTGTCGTGCGTAGTGACATGGAGATCTGGACCCAGCGGGCGACGAGCAAGATGATCCGGTCCGCCGGCGGCACGATGCGTCCGCAAGTGACGAGCGCGCAGAGCAAGCGGTGGGTGCTCGAGTACAAGCCCGTGGTGCACCACTCAGGCTGGCTCATCAAGCGCGGCAATGGGCTGCGCAGCTTCAAGCGCCGGCTCTTCTGCATCATCGACAACGAGCTCGTGTACCACGACTCGCACAGTGCGATTGAGGTGCGTGGACGCGTGGACCTGAGCAAGAAGAGCGCGGTGCAGAGCCTGCCCCACAGCGGCTTCAAGCTCTCGCAAGGGTCGCTGCAGATGACGCTCTACGCGGTCGACAGGAACGACCGCGACACGTGGATCAAGAAGCTGCAAGAGCGCAATGTCGAAGTGCTGCCGGCCTCGACTCAGACGGCCAAGCTGATCGAGCGACAGAGCAACGCCACTGACAAGGACCGTATCTTGTTCTCAGGCTGGCTTCGCAAGCGCGGACAAGTGGTGAAGAGCACCAAGCGGCGCTGGTTTGAACTGTCCAGCACCACGCTTTCGTACTACACGCACCCGCAGGGAGGTACGAAGAAAGGCTCGCTGGACATTGTCGACGCGCACATCTCGCACATGGACACGCTCAAGTCTGGCGAGCGGCACAGCTTCCAAGTGAAAACTTCAGGTCGACGATTGGTGCTGCACGCCGACAGTCAGGAAGAGCGCTCGCTGTGGGTGGCGTCTCTATCGGCTGCAGCGGAGGGTACAACCAGCGTTTCGGATACCTTCTCGACAATGTCCATTGTATCCGAGGTCGAGCGTGTCTGTACGTGCGAGAATGCGAGTACTGATGATGCCGGGCAGTGTCGGCGCTGCCTGTCGTCGTTCATTGCGCCATCTGAAGACGCACTGAGCGACGTGACGCGCGAAGTCCAGCTCATCCTCGCATCGCCGTACTCTCCCGAAGGCAGCACAAGCGGCGCGTTCATCAAAGACAACACGGGGAAGCTGGTGTCGAACGCCGTGATCCGGCAGTTCATGTCAGGGCTCGCAGACTACATGATCCACACGAGGATGAACGAGCTGCGGCTGCTTGGCGGCCACACTGACACGGGCAGCTCTGACGACGATGACGGCGGCGAGACATCCGAGATGCCGTACTCGAACGAGTCGAGCGAGTTCATCGAGCGCATCCTGAGCATAATCTACGACCAGATCGAGGAGCGCGTGTTCTTTCCGCTCTACAAGGTAATCCACGACAACATTGTGCAGCAGACGCGCGCAGACTCGAAGGTCATCAAGGGCAAGATTGAGATCCTGCGCTCCAAGTCGCAGTCGTTCTTTGGCATCGGACCGGAGAGCATCTCGCCGACGGACTGGATCAGCGCCTCGATGAAACTCAAGGACATTGACAAGGTCAGCCTGCCGTACATGAAGCGCGCGCAGCTGCTGGCGTCTTGTAAGGAGATCTACAGCGTGTATCACCAAGAGCACCCGAAGAACGCGCCGATGAACGCGGACGAGTTCATCCCGGCCTTTATTTATGTGCTCATCCAGGCGAGCCTGGACGACCCAGTGGCGCTGCGCGAGATGATCACGTTCTTTGATGCCGGCAGCACGCAGGGCGAGATCGCGTACTTTGTCACGTGTCTCGAGATCGCACTCGAGTACATCCGTTCGCTGCTCACGGCGTGCACTGTCATCCTGGACGCGTCCAAACAACTTGGCATTGAGTTTGCAAAGGATGTCGAACGTGAAGTCGCGATTGTGAGCGACCTCATCCCCGGTGGACAGGCAGAGCTGAGCAAGGCTGTCACGATTGGGAGTGTCGTTGTCGCCGTGAACGGACTCCCCGTGTACGAGATGGACTTGGAGGAGATCGTGAAGATCATCAAGGGCATCGAAGGTGACGCTGAGCTGTGTTTCCTGCCCATGAACGAGTATGAGGCCAAGTTCGGCATGACGAGTCGCAAATACTCGGAGGACGTGGTGCGCAGCGGTGTGTCCAGTAGATCCGAGTCCTTTGCCTAGGATGCCGAAAATCAGCGTATCGAGAACATGAGGGCAAGGTGACGCGGGTTTTGTGTTCCAAACACCACCAGCCAATGCGAGACGAACGACGTAGAGGTCGTAGGTAGTTTCCAGGTCTTCGAGAGAATCCAAGTCGGATTGTCTAGAGACGTGAGAAAGAGAGAAGGATGGAGAGATTTGTGCATTTTGTAGGAAAACAAATGAACACTGGGGCAAGAGCCGTGATGATGATTGTCACAAGACGTCGCCTGAACGTCATCCAGAGTCACAGAGCACAAGCAGCAGCCACATCTTCTTGCTCGTGACGAGCAAGAAAATCCGGCGCAGTAACCCGGTTTCGCTCGGATTCAACTTTACACTCGTGCATTTTCATCTGGGATTCGAACGGACACAGTCTGCTTTTGTAGCACGCCGCGTCCACGGAATCGACATGACTACGAGGCACCCTCTATGAATGGTATTAGCTGCCGGTCACCCTCTATGAATGGTACTAGCTGCCGGTCACCCTTCGTGATGAGCACGCACAGATAGAGAAATGGTCACGTGGGGTGCCATCTTTCTCACGCACACCCACTCGCATGTAAGCAAAGGTGTCGGAATGGCTCAATTGAGTTCGTAACTGTCTTGTTTTCGTACCAGTATCTGACACATTGTTCACCAAATTACAGCAATATCCTTCCTTTTTCATCTATTACCTGCAATAGGCGCCGCTGCTGGCTCTTGGGGCAAGAGCCAGAAGTAAGGATGCAGCTGGCAGCCGCAGCGCCTCTGCGGATGACCGCACTCAAGTATGGGATCGTGGGCCTGTGGCCAAGCAGCAGGACGCGCGGAAGCGCTTTCTCCATCTGGCGGCCGCCCGTGAAGCAGCGAGAGCGGGCGCAGCTGTCGCACAATTCCCGCACAAACGCACACCCACAGGTGCTCGTGGCCAATTCCGCCCCACGTCGACACCCGCTCTCTCTCTCACTCACTTGCTCATTGAACCCAGTGTTGCTGGACATCGATCCTCATTCTTCAATCCACCCGCTCCGTCTGAGATCGAACGATCAACTAGACGCCTGTCACGATGGTCAAGAATGACGAGACGGGAGACGCGAACGAGTTCCAGCGCGCCAAGAACTTCTGGCAGACGCGCGCCACGCGGTCGGCGAGCCAGGTCAAGGAGAGCGGCGATGGCAGCGATTCGCCACCTTCACCTCCAGCACCAGAGCAAGCGCCTGTGAGAAGCCGAGGGAACAGCAATGCGACCATCGAGCCGGCTGCGAAAGACAAGGAGGCGAGCTTTGCGAAGCGCATGGCGCCATTTGCGAAGGCTGATAGTGGGAAGCTGGTGATTCCGTCTGCCTTTGCTGCTGCAGCAGTGACCGCGGCACCTGCACCGACGAGTACCGGTAGCAATGCCACGCCAACAGGTTTCCGACCTTCGGTGGTGCCAGATCGTGCTGCTACCACTGTGCGTGAGTCACCTTCGACGCCAGCACCGGACCACACGATGCCGCCGACGCCATCGCCCAGTGTGCAACCTGCTGAGCCAACGATGAGTCCTAGCGCAAGCAAGAACGCACCTGCCACCGCGATGAACAGCGTGTTCAAGACGCTCTCGGAAGTCAAGCTCTTTGGCACCAACGATGCGTCATCGAAGGACAACAAGAGCTCATCGCCGTCGTCGACACCGCCGCAGATGACACTGCCAGGACTGCAGGTGCAGCTGCCCGACATGAGCAGCTGGAAGGAGAAGATGAAGAGCTACAGCAGCAAGTCCAAGGCGTCGGGCACCGCGTCCATGCGCTCGCTCTCGTTCGCCACCATCTCGTCCTCATGGAAGAGCATGAGCTCCAACTCGACGTCGAGCAACAGCAGCAACTCACCCACGAAGAGTAGCTCGAGTCCAAGCGCAGCTAGTAACGCCAAGCAGAACATCCACAACCCGAGCCAGGGCCGCACGAGGGCTACCAGCAACGCGCTTACCACGGGCAGCCCGTACGGAGAGCTGATCGTCGCCGAGGTCTTGGCTGCAAGAGACCTCACGGTGGGCGACTTTATCCAGGGCGAGAGCGACCCGTACGTCACCGTGCACTACGACGGCAAGGAGAAGCAGTCGACCGTGTGCAAGGGCACGCTCAACCCGGTCTACAACGAGCGCTTCGTGTTCTGGGTGCCATCGTCTCCCACGATCGACGAGCAGCTCGTGAGTATCACGGTCATGAACAAGAACATGATGATTCCGGACGAGCACCTCGGCGAAGTGCACATTTCGCTGTCCATCCCAGTCAATGAGGCTTTCGACGAATGGTATCCGTTGGTGAAGGAAGACGGGACGAAGAAGGGCTCGGTGCGCATTGGTGTGCGCCGCATGGTGCTCACGTCGCCGTCTCTGTTGCTCGCAGCACAATCACTCTCCACCCAGGAGCAGAGCCTGACCGACGATGACTTGCGCGCACACGGCTCGACGATCCCGGAGCTCTGGTACGGCTTCGCGGAGGCGCAGGAACCGATCTTCGACGACTGCAAGCCTAAGCAAACGGAATTGATCGCGAGCAAGCTCAACCACTTCAGCCGCCGGTTCATCGGCATCGAGCTCACGTCGTCGGGCGACAGCGGCTCGCGACGAGACGTGTTCTAAGCAAGCAAGTGAGTCTCTCGTCGTTTGGTTATCTCATTATGCGTGTGTCTCGCTTATTTATATTTTAGTACAAAGCGTCATGCTGTCGTTCTCCGTCACTACATTCAGTCTTGATCTCTCTATCTCTATTCGATCAGTACATTGCATGTGGTGCGGCGTTCGTCCGCAGGAGCTCGGTGTCGGCGTCCACCATATCCGCCACGAGCTCCTGGAAGCGCACGGTCGGCTCCCAGTTCAACAGGCGCTTAGCTTTCGCAGCATCACCCACGAGCAGATCCACCTCCGTGGGCCGAAAGTACTTGGGGTCGATGCGCACGACTACGCGGTTCGCGTCGTTCGCATCCACGCCCACTTCCTCGAGCGTGCCGTGCGCGCCCTTCCACAACAGCTTCATGCCCACGCGCGCGAACGCGAGCTCGATGAACTCGCGCACACTGTGGCACTCGCCCGTGGCCACGACAAAGTCCTCGGGTTCGTCCTGCTGCAGCATGCGCCACATGCAGTCGACGAAGTCGCGTGCGTGACCCCAGTCGCGCTTCGCCTCGAGGTTGCCCACGTACAGACACTCCTCGACGCCCGCGTGGATGCGCACGACGGCGCGCGAAATCTTACGCGTGACGAACGTCGGTCCGCGCCGCGGACTCTCGTGGTTGAACAGGATGCCGTTCACGGCGAACATGCCGTAGGCCTCACGGTAGTTGACCACGCTCCAGTAGGCGAACTGCTTGGCCACGCCGTAGGGCGACCGCGGGTAGAACGGCGTACTCTCATTCTGCGGACACTGCTGGATCTTCCCGTAGAGCTCGCTGGTGGACGCCTGGTAGAAGCGTGTGGTTTTCTCCATGCCGCAGTTGCGCAGACAGTTGAGCAGCCGTAGCGTGCCCATGGCGTCCACGTCAGCCGTGTACTCGGACATCTCGAAGGACACCTTGACGTGCGACATGGCGCCGAGGTTGTACACCTCGTCAGGCCGCACCTTGGCGATGATCTGGCACAGGTTGGACGAGTCCGTGAGGTCGCCGTAGTGCAGGAAGAGGCGCACGTCGTTCAGGTGCGGGTCGCGGTACAGGTGCTCGATGCGCGCCGTGTTGAACGCCGACGAGCGCCGGATGATGCCGTGCACGATGTAGCCTTTCGCGAGCAGCAACTCGCTCAAGTACGAGCCGTCCTGGCCCGTAATACCTGTGATGAGGGCGACACGCGGCGGTGGCGCCAGTGCCTGCTTATCGACGCCATCGTCGGCATTTGGACTTGCTGCAGCATTGCCTGCTGCAGATGGGGAAGTCGGGCGTTGGGTGGCTGAGCCTTGCCGACCGCTGCCACTGCTCCCGCTGTTGTTACAGAGCGCTTGCTCCAAGGAGACCGTCATGATGGTGTGCAGTTGCTACGTCGTCTGGGAGTGGGCGAATCGAGATCTGGTCACCAAGCGCAGAGCATATCTAGCACCTGTGGCCTTCCATGTCTTTTTGACGATATCTTTCCACCGATTTGATCAAATGAGAGCTAAAAAAGCAATTCAAATGTCAGCGGGAAAACCGAGTTCCAATGGTATTTGTACCGGTTTTATCCTTGTACCGATATCTCTCGGTTTGAAATGATACCGGTACGCGATCAAAAACCGGTGTGTACTCAAACACAGCTTTTCACTTCGGAATCCTGGCTGCGACCTTTGAAAATGGTGTGGAAGCGTGCTCCCAGGCCAAGGCCATCGCAAACGACATCGCCTCCACCCAGCAGCAGCAGCACCACGTTCATAGTCGTACCTCCTGCTCTCCACTCGCCCTTGCATATCACAGCAGACCACCAAGAACATCGCACCCCCGCAGCAACTTGGCGCTTTGCGTTTTGTGTGCGATGCTGCGCTCGGGATTCGCTCGAGAGTTCGACTCGGTCGGATCGTTGTTTCCTTTCTTTCGTTCGAGAGAACGATTGAGTGCGCCACCAAAACTCCTGTCCACGCCATGCGTGTCACGGCTCGTGATTGCCGACCACATGAAATTTACACCTGGTGTCTCTGCGAATTGCGCATTGTGTTGTTGGGCGAGTGTTTCGCAATAGGCAGCACACTGGATCTTCAAGTTCCCAAAGTCCCACAACAGCGACGATTGACCAACAACTGTTGCGCAATATGAACTTGGCCAGATCCTGAAGCGTCAACAGAGGGGGGGTACTGCGAATGGTGTTTTACTTTCATATACAGAACTGATAAACCTTTTCCTGATCAGTGTTCATATATCTTGCAGTTTCTTTTGCGTTGGACCTTCATAAAGACAAGATGCCCTCGCTGTCGACTGCAAGCTGATAGCCAGGGTCAGTTTGGATCAGGAGGAGCCGTTACCACGTGCCATCTGAGCGTGAAAAAGAACCGAGCCAGTGACGTTGGGCTCGTGCACGTTGAATTTTTTTCACTGATTTCATTTCGCTAAAGTATATACTATCTCCGCCTTCCACACGTATCTTTTACAGTGTTTACTTTAACAATTATATACAGTAACAGAATACCCAAAATAGACCTCTATTCTGGGTTGAGTGGGTCTGGTGCTTTTGTGTTTGCCCAAATGAAATCGGTGACGTCTGTGCGTCTCCGCCAGATCGGGTTTCAGCCAATCAGCGATTCGCACCACGCCCGCAGAGTGATGGTCGTCGTGGGGCAAATATGGGATGGAGGCACGTGTGCGCATTGGGACGCCGCACGTTGCACCTGCAGCCCTTAGTTCCCATTTTGCCTCGCGCCGCGCACTTCAGCCCAGCACCCGCACACCCCGCCCCCCGCTCTCCACACCCATCCAGCTATAAATCATGAGCGCCAACCGTCGTATCGCCCAAATCGGCTCGCACCTGAGCGAGCACAACGCCGCCGCCGAGGACAGCACGTTCGCGCAGCGCGTTAAGGACATGGACGCGTTCATCAAGAGCGAGCGCTTCAAGCACGTTGCGCGCCCGTACGCCGCCGAGGAGGTCGTGAAGCTCCAGGGCTCGGTCGTGCCGAACCACATCGGCGTGCAGCAGTCGGTCAAGCTCTACAAGCTTCTCCGCGAGCTGCAGGCGCAGGGCAAGACGAGCCACACGTTCGGCGCGCTCGACACGATCCAGGTCGTGCAGATGGCCAAGCACCTGAGCACGGTGTACGTGAGCGGCTGGCAGTCGTCGTCGACCGCGTCGACCTCGAACGAGCCAGGCCCGGACGTCGCTGACTACCCCATGGACACGGTGCCGAACAAGGTCGACCAGTTGTTCCGCGCGCAGTTGTTCCACGACCGCAAGCAGTACGAAGCCCGCCGCCACTTGAGCGCCGAGGAACGTGCGCGCACGCCGCCAACCGACTTCCTGCGCCCAATCATCGCCGACGCCGACACTGGCCACGGTGGTCTGACTGCGGTCATGAAGCTCACCAAGATGTTCGTTGAGCGTGGTGCCGCCGGCATCCACTTGGAGGACCAGAAGCCAGGCACGAAGAAGTGCGGTCACATGGGTGGCAAGGTGCTCGTGTCGACCCAGGAGCACATCCAGCGCCTGATCGCTGCGCGTCTTCAGGCTGACATCATGAACTCCCCACTCGTGATCGTCGCCCGTACCGATGCGGAGGCCGCCACTCTGCTCGACAACAACGTTGACGGACGTGACCACCCGTTCATCCTCGGTGCTACGAACCTCAGCGTGGAGACTTTCACCGAAGCGAGCAAGAACGGCACGGACTCGACCTGGGACAAGCGCGCCAAGGCGATGACGTACCCAGAGGCTGTCCGCACCGCGATCGAAAACTCGAGCCGCCCTGACAAGCAGCGTGTGCTCGCTACCTGGAACGCCCAGGCGCTCTCGCTGAGCCTGACCGACCTGAAGGCTCTCGCCAAGAAGCTCGGCGTCGAAGTCACCTTCTGCTGGGAGCGCGCTCGCACCGTGGAAGGCTACTACCGCGTCCGTGGTGGTGTGGAGTTCTGCATTGCCCGTGGCCGTGCTTACGGCGAGTACGCCGACCTCATCTGGATGGAGACTGCCGTGCCAGGTGTGCCACTCGCGCGCTCGTTCGCGGAGGGCGTGAAGGCTGCTGTGCCGCACCAGATGCTCGCGTACAACCTGTCGCCATCGTTCAACTGGGACGCGGCGGGCATGTCGGACTCCGAGATCAAGACTTTCGTCGACGATTTGGGCCGTCTTGGCTTCTGCTGGCAGTTCATCACGCTTGCTGGCTTCCACAGCGACTCGCTCGGCATCACCCGTTTCGCGCGCGACTACGCCCAGCGCAAGATGCTCGCGTACGTCGAGGGCGTGCAGCGTGCCGAGAGAAACGAAGGCGTCGAGACGCTCAAGCACCAGGGCTGGTCGGGCACCGAGTACGTCGATGCGATGCAGAACACCATCACGGGCGGCCTGTCGTCGACCAACACGATGGGCCACGGTGTGACCGAGAGCCAATTCTAAACGCGCGTGTTGTTTAGAGGCACTTCGCCAATCATTTCTCTTTGGCTCTAAATACATTATTCTCCATAGATGTTTCTTCTTTCCCTTCACTTGCTTGTTGGCGCGTTGATCCCGAATCTACTACCATCAACATGAGCAAGCTCCGTGACGTTTTCTTGCATCTTGTCAGTGCAGCCATTTTCAAGGCTTGCTGCTGCAATCTCTCTCAAGCCGATGGCTTTGAGTGACGACGCCTCAGAAGATCGCCAACTTATCATGAGATACCAAAGTACCAACACGACAAGTAAGCGATCTTCCTTTTTATTGCGGGTCAGATGCTCGAAGTAAACTTAGCGCACCTGACAACCTCGGAGTAGGCTTCCCCGGGCACC
>JAASGT010000050.1:0-61552 GCA_023334315.1 Globisporangium alternatum | reverse complement strand
CTCCTACCCCAGCTCCTGAGCCAACGACGGTTGCTCCTACCCCAGCTCCTGAGCCAACGACGGTTGCTCCAGTACCAACGACGGTTGCTCCAGTACCGACGACCACTGCTCCAGTGCCAACCACCGTGACACCAGCGCCTACCACTGTCGCTCCAACTCCTGCACCTGTCTCAACAACCGTTGCTCCAGTTCCAACTACCGTTGCTCCAACTTCTGCGCCTACCCCAGTTCCAACTACGAGCCAGACGCCAGCGCCAACCAAGACCTCTGCGCCTACTCCAGTTCCAACAGCGGCTCAGACTCCGGCACCGACCAAGATGTGCTCCACCCCTCGCTTCGGATACTGCGGTCGCCATGGCGAAACCCTTCGCTGCTGCCCTACCGGTCAGTACTGCCAGGCGCTGAACAAGTGGTTCTACCAGTGCATGCCAGCGCCAGTCAAGTGCTCGGCCCAGCAGACTGGGATCTCGTTCGGTGGCAACGACCTCGCTCGTGTGTTCAATATCCGCGCCTCTGAGTGCTGTGAGAAATGTGGCAAGACGTATGGCTGCAAGGGGTACACGTTCTTCGACGCGACACGCAAGAGTCAGTCGGTGTGCTACTTGAAGGAGAGTATTTCCAGGACCCACAAGAAAAAGGATGCTGTCTCCGCGGCGCTCGACACGTCTGGTCAGACGCAACAGCAGCAGCAACAGCAACAGCAACAGTACTACCGTTAGGTCCAGCGGATCGAGCAGCTCCACACTGACTAGCTGCTGCTAGTAGCCAGTGAGCTCGTGATTTTGAAACTTCCGTGTCAGTGCAAAGAGTGTCGTGAACATGCATAGTGAGTGTTTGCGTGCGAAAGCCAAGGTAACTTTCCCAATAGAAAAAGAATGTATTTGTGTGCCTACAACTCGCCTTCCAAACAAGTTCGCCCTCGAAGTCCGTCGTTTGTCCCTCTAACGTATGCAATGGCGACAAGTTCGCATCGTTTGTGGATGCAACTGAACTTCAAGCTGAACCATCACTCTCGTCGTGCTTGTTAACTGAGTCGGGCTTTCTCACAGTGCTTTTGCGTAGGTGGGCAGTGTCCATTACCCTAAAGCTGACAATGCAGTACACGAGCTCTGCTGGCCCCGCAAGCTTCTACTAACTCACTTTCTCCGGCCTTCACCACTGTGGCTAGTCGTCCAGTTTGACCTGAGACCTTGAAGCAAACATGCCAGAAGAGCTACTCAACGAAGGAGGCTCGAATAGCTCATCTGGACGCCTGTTCGTCACAACGGTACGAAAAGCTCAAATCTCCGCTCAGAACATCCCTCCCCCTTTTCCTGCTCTCTCTCACACTCTCCTGCTTCACATGGCTGCTCATGTGGCTACTTTGAGCTAGCCAAAGCACTCGTTTCATTACCATTCTTCAATTTTACTCCGAGGCTACGCCCGGAGTCTCCTCCAGCTCTGCCATCGCTTCTTGCACTGTGTCGCCCGCTTGGGTTTTACGAAGTGCAAGAGAGAGATGGTCTCGATCAAGTCACTTCTGGGCTTCGCGCTCGCGCTCCTCAGCAGCACTGTGCACAGCGCTCCGTACGACACGAACCCTATCACGCAGACCGCGAATGTGACCAAGCTGAATCACTACAACCCGGTGTTTGGCGCCTACGTGTCCGACAGAGTCACCGAGTACGTCGTTCCCAAGGTGAGCACGCCGCTGGCCAAGTCCAACAATGACGATCCGCTCGCCAAGGTCTCAGCTGCTGATGTTACTGGAAGTCGTCGCAGCCTCGAGGCCTCAAGCACCGACATTGCGCGCCTCGAGTCCCACTTTGGCACGGCAATGGAGCGCAGTTTCGTCACACTTTTCTCGAGTCAGTACCTCGCTGCGAGTTTCGACCCCGTGCCGTGGCCGAGCAGCTACTGGCCAACGTACGCGGACGGCATCAACCACCGCTGGAGCAGTCCCGAGGAGCCCAGTGCGTCCGAGAAGTACGCGAGCGCCTTTGGTCTCGACGTCAAGCAGTTCACGGAGGACGTCTCCCGGAGCACGGGCATCTTGTCGCAGAGATACCGCAAGCAGTGTACCAAGTACGAGGACTGCGCCGACCAGAACGATGGCAGCGTCTGCGGCATTCGCCAGGGCGAGGACAGCGGCTACTGCATCCCAGGCTGGTTCGGCATCTGCCACGCTTGGTCGCCCGCTGCGATCCTCGAGAAGGAACCCAAGTGTGCCGTTAAGAAAGGCTCGACGACCTTCAAGGTCATGGATATCAAGGCGCTCTTGACCCAGATCTACGACGGCGCAAACCTGCCAATCGTATTCACTGGCGCGCGTTTCAACGACCCCGACTGGCCCGCAGACACGGACGAGTACGGCCGGTACACGAGCCCCGCTCGCCGCGACGTCGGCCCAGGCTTCTTCCACATCGCGATCGCCAACATCCTGGGCAAGTTCAAGAAGTCCTTTGTCGTGGACGTCACGGCCGGTGCTGAGGTCTGGAATCAGCCTGTGCGAGGCTACGAGGTGCTAGATGCCCGTGAGTACTCAACCAAGGACGCCGCGCGAGAGTTCTTTGAGACGGATGAGTACCCGTTCAACTCGAACGCGAAGAAGCTCATGTTCGTGAGAACGAAGCTCAGCTGGATGAACGAGGCGGTCGAGGATGGATCGCTCATTGAGGAGGGCCACGCCGACTGGTACACCAACTCGCGCGAGTACACGTACCTTCTAGAGCTGGACGCTGATAACCAGATCGTCGGTGGCGAGTGGGTGGGCGACTCGCTGAGCGACCATCCAGACTTTCTCTGGTTCCCAAAGGCGAAACCTGACCTCTCCGCGGTCACGAGCGTGGGTTTGAGCTACAAGAACGTGCTGGAGTTGCTCGAAGCCTCGTTCAAGTGTGCCGACCTGAACCAAATCCCGGCTCCAGCTCCAACTCCAGCTCCAGCTCTGAGCCCGGTGTCGACCCCAGCTCCGAGCTCCTTGTCGAGCTGTGCTCGGAGTGGAGCTCAGTGCGGCAATGACGCTCAGGGCGCGCAGTGCTGCTCGTCTCCCGATGACTACTGCCAGCCGTGGAACCCTTGGTACTACCAGTGCCGCCCCGTACCAGCGCAATGCGGCGTGCAGCAAGTGGGCATCGATTTCTACGGCGACGACCTCGGAGCACCCGTCTTTGAAGTGCTCCCAGAGCAGTGCTGCGCCATTTGCTCCAAGACGCCGGGCTGCAGGGCGTATACGTTCATCAACTACAACAGCGACGGCCGCTCGGCGTGCTACCTGAAACACGGCACCGGCGAGAAAAATAGCGTCCTCGGAGCTGTCTCAGCTCAGGTGATCAGCTCGTCGTCACCAGCGACCACGGCACCAGCACCAGGTCCATCGCCAACGTGTTCCACCTCGCTCGGAGGCAGCTGTGGCAATAGCAGCGGATCGCAGTGCTGTCCGACGGACTCCTACTGTCAGCCCTGGAACGTCTGGTACTACCAGTGTGTCGCGCAGCCAGCGCAGTGCTCGCAGCAGTTCACGGACGTGGACTTTTACGGCAACGACCTGCATATTGCATACAATTTGTCGCCAGCGCAGTGTTGCGAGACTTGTGCGAAGACGAGCGGCTGCAAGGCTTACACGTTCGTGAGCGACAGCCCGGGTGCCACCACGTGCTACCTCAAGAGCAGCACCAGTGGCAAGCGCGCGACGACCGGCGCCGTCTCGGGCGTTCTCAACTAAACTCTAGTGCAGCACGCGGGCTATGACCTCGGGTCTGTCGCCATCGGGAACAACCAACAAGAGTCCCAGATCTGAATGCATGCGCAGAGGTCGAATCGATGAGCCGCCTCGGGCATTCTATAAACCTACGTGGAAGCAGCATTGCAGCCTACTTCAAAACTACGGTATCTTTTAGATGGACACTTCATCGACAAGGTCTAAAGGTAATCTTGGATAATTTGTCAAACTGACTCGCTCTGTTTCGAATGACAGCTCATTCGCTGTTGTAGTCGAAAACCGAAGACGTCAGCTCAGCTTAAGCCCATAGAACTCCGTCCAGATCCAATGTTTCGCTCGTTGATCTCGTTTCAGACTCGTTAGCTCGCATGTGAAGAGAGAGTAGTCTTCGTGCAGAATGCTCCTGGTTTACGGACTGACCACCCATAAGGCTCCGAGAAAACTGTTCAACTGACTCACTTTGCTTCGACTATGTGCTGAGGACTGCACACGGTAGCTCAGCCTGAGCTCTTGGACAACATGTCCAGATGAATAGTCGGACTCCATATTCTTGCTCAAACATCGTTATCCATTCAGTGAAGAAGCCGCCAAGTGCAGATTTGCCTTGTAGCCATCCCAGAATCTCTCTGAAGGCAGTACAGTGGCTGCATTTCGTTGATGCTGGTGTTGCAGCTACTCTCAACCCAGTTCGTGAGAAAGGCAAGGCTGAACTCCTGGCTCTGTCGTCATTTCAGCCCCACTGACCAGATCGTCTTCGTAATGGAGCAACTAACGCTAGACACAAGGCTACGTGGCCAGTTGGAGCACGAGGTCAGCTCCATCGATCGATAGGAAATGCCTCAAGAGCCTTTGTAGGCTCTCTAGGCTTATGAAGCAGTATGTATGGGGATAGCAGCGTTATGAACGCATGAAGATGCTTGGTTGTATTTATCATACTACGTTCTCAGTCTAGTTACAGTTTAAATATTTACACACGTACTGAAGAGGAGCGAAAAGAAGTGGGCAGTGGCCATCGCATCAGGGCTGGCTGGCTCGCTGGTAGGAGAAACTGGTAGAAGAATCGGTATGTCGCTGGGGCTCAAGAGGCCGCTCGTTCGCTGGTCTCTTCACGACGTGAGCGAGGCGATCGACGGTAATGGGGCGCTGGATGGCGGGCTGGTGGTGTCCAGGAACGAGATGAGCGACCGCCGAGGGGCTGGGAACGCGTTTGGGTCCTGCTGCAGGCCGCTAAAGCCCATGGAGCGGAACTCGGTCTCGCGCGGCGAGATGCGCGAGAAGCGCTGGAAGCCTGAGATGACGTCGTCCATGGACTCGGGGCCGTTGTTGCTGTAGTCGAACTCGGCCGAGCTGCTCCGGTAGTAGTCATTGCCATTGCCCGCCTGCGACGCCGGGTTCACGAGGAAGTCGATGCTGAGCTTGGTGGCCGAGCGCGGCGTGCTCGCTGCCATCATCAGGTGGCTCACCTCCGTCGGCGAGCCCACGGCGACGCGCAGCCGCTGGTGCTTGAGCGCCTCGGAGATCTCTTCCGTCAACGGCGAGCAGAGCGGGAGCTTGGAATGCGACTTGCATCGCCCCTTGACCTGCGAGAACTTTTCGCAGTCGGGCACGGTGCAGCGCCGACCGCCGCCGTGCGAGATGCAGTAGCCCTTGCTCTGCGCGAGCTTGGCGCAGTTGTCGTGCTGGCAGCGGCGGCCGCCGCCGTGCGCGATGCACAGGCCGCGGCTCTGTGCGAGCTTGTTGCACGTCGGGTCGCGGCACCGCGAGCCGCCGCCGTGGGCCTTACAAAGCCCGCGCGTCTGCGCGAACTTGTCGCACTCGGGGAACTGGCAGCGCGCGCGGCTGCTGTTGCGGCGAGCTGTGGACATCATGGTGACTAATTAGCTGCGCGTAGTGGTGGTGGTGGTACTGGTATGCGCCGTACGGGGTGAATCGTTGAGTGACGAGATCGGAGGACGGGTTCGCTTGATCACATGCGCCCACTTCGTCCGCAAGCGCCGCGAGGAGGCAGAGAAGGGGGTTCAGGGCTTCTCTTTCGGCTCAGCAAGCGCCGCCGCTCGCCAGCTGAAAGGCTCCGTGGGGGACGGGGATGAGCGGACGTGCGCCGTAGCATCAGCAGAAGAAAGAGCAGGTTGCTGGCAAAATGAGACCAGACAAGCAGCCCGTCTCTTGCGCACACGCCATCGAGCAGCTCATTTCACCCAGCTGGAGAGCCCTTCGGTTCAGCTCACGGGCGCCGCATGGCCGGCCACATCGCCCCCTCTCTCCACTGCTTGCTGGGTAGGCTGGGCTGCCGTATGCTTACATGCTCGTGCTGGGGCCACGGAGCGAAGGCGGTTTGCCGTTGCGTGTGCTGAGTTAATGAGCTGGTGAACGATCGGCTTTTCGCGTTCGTCCAGGTTCGTTGGTGACAAGGCTCATCAAAATGTAGTATAATGCTTGATTTGTTACGTCGTACTTTAGATAATTAGATTGTGATATTGCTTCAGCAGATCGTGTAATTGTGTTGTTTTGCATATTTTATACCTGAAGGTGAGAGTCGGAAAGAAATTGCGCCAAGTGGTCTCCTGACTCACTCAGCGAATCGAGGCCTTTTGAGTTTTGCCGCGTAGTGTTGCGAGGGCGTCGCAGGAAAAGCCTGACGGACTCGCGGACTGGATGGCGCTGTTGCTCGTGCGCACAGTTCAAAAGGTCCTTCACATCCAGCAGCGGTGTGCTGCTGTGGCCCCTTATGGAGCTTGGCCGTTCTGCCCATTCTCCAGAGCGGCGCTGGTCCTGAAAATGAGTTCAGATATGGCTGTGAATTGTATACTCTTTACAGTGATAGACCTTTATATTACAAATTATGCGACTACTATTTGCGTGTATGTGTCATGTAGTCTCTATAATAGTTGCGCATACTGCTGAAGAGTAATATGTAATAGTAGAGTTAATAGGACCTCTGGCGAACGAAAAAGGAAACTGACCGCGACACCCACTCTCTTGACAGCGCAAACTTCCGCCTTCCGACTCCCGGCGCAGCAACGTGTTGTCGCGATTGTCCCGCACGCGAAGCGACTGCAGCTCGCTCGCTACTGCATAAGTCCCTGTATCATTGCTGGCTTTACTCAAAAAGATCTCCAGTTGATGTGGCTTCACAAACCCAAGCGTCCCCGTTGTATGGATCTTGAGGCTTCGCACCTGACCTCTTCGGCGCTACAACATCAGTTAAGATCGAGGCACTTGACTCACAGCAGCCCAGCAGAGCCATGCAGGATAACCGGACGGCGGTGATGCAGTCCACGCAGCCGAATTTTCTGTGACCGCGTTAAGCTGAAGAGATACAGCACCACCACTCAACAGCCCTCTCGGCCAGTTTGTGGTCGGAATCACCAGACGCTCCTGGGTTGTACAGCTCGTGGGATTACACGCTCGATAATCTCAATAAAGCATCATCAACTCAGCGTCTGGTACTGCACTGGTTCAAAGCTCAAAGTTCACACTATCGTGTCCTCGGTAGACCACAAATGCTGCGGCTGTGTCACGTCCATATGATCAGTCAACCAGTACTCGGGCTCAGATGGCTGAGGGATGTGGAGAACGGCCCAGGCTTCCCAGGTTGTTGCCCTGGTTGCAGCCCCGCCTAGTTTTATCATCTCCATCCCAAACGGCCTCACTTAGTGTGTGGGCGCCAGCTCGTATAGGCACTCATCACTGCCAAGTAGGATAACGAGCGCCATCAATACCCAGGCTTTGCATTGCAAGCCCCAGAAGACTAAGCATGGGAGTTCAGAGCTCTTTAGACACCAGCCGCTGCGCTGCGTCACCGCAGCTGGTGCATCAACTTGGCTCATGCGTTGGTAACGACGCGGATCGTCGGGATGCTCCAGTAAATCCACCGTCATTGAGAGTGCGGGAACGAGAAAGAGAGAAAGAGAGAGCGGATGTGAATCTCCATGATGGAACTGAGGTTCCGACGTCACTGGCCACAGTGAAGCTCGCAAGAGGCATAAAATGGAAGGATACGTCTGAGGAGTACCTGCTTACAAGGAGTTGGTAATGGTGAGCGAGAGAGAGAGAGCACGTGTTTACTGCGCTGTCTCAAGCACCAACGAACTGATTCTAGTCGGGGCTTTACCGCTCACCAAATGTGCTCGAGCCTCCATAGGTACAAGCAATATGCAATATGAAGAGGTATTTTATGCTCAGCATATACTTATTAATTGTAGGGAATATTAAACGTAGAGGTATTTTTCACGAGGCCTCTACTTGGGCGTCGTCCCTGGACTCTGGCGATTTCTTCCAGCGCTGAAATACTTTCTCAACTCACACCACTCCACGATACCGACGGCATCTGGCCTCCCTACAGCCCAGCCCAGCAGCAGCAGGTATAATAGTCCACCAGCTGCGTTGATCATTGGCAAGCGGCCGTAGTACGTCGAGGCACAATCCGGTCCCAGTTGCCGAGCGCTCGCCATCGCGGCTGGATGCGAACATGGTGGCGGGGAGCGAATACGAGTGCTGGGCTCATCAGTAAGAGGAGTCATTTCCTACAACTCTCTGGTAAGTGCGCGTTTGGCTCACAACGAGATGATCATGGCTTTTTCTGACTTGTGCCTTGGATCGGCACAACTTATTCTAATGGTAGATATATAGATCAAACAGCATTAAATCAAACACCATATCGGTTTATGAAGTTATAGCAAAATACTGATTTCAATTCCCATCGAATCAAATTTAAGAGGGAATTTATTCTCAAGTGGTCACAAAAGCGCTTCACACTGATGGCCACTGTTCTGACTCTCAACTGACTCACTCGACTTCTGGTACAGAAAGTGCAGCAGACCTCCTCGACGCGAACGTGAGGACCTCTTCGCGAACAAATGCTGGCTCGCGCCTCCTCCGAACGAAAGGATTCTCAGCAGAACTGCCTCACTCCTAACACCACAAGTGGAACAGTGTAGCACTGTGATGTTACAAGCAAGCACCCACTCTACCGGATGCACAGGATGTTTCCACCTCGGCGGCCTCGCACTGACTTGACTGACGGCCTCTGTCTTTCTGTTGAGAGTCCTCTTCTGACTTGGATGGTGAGACCAATGAACTGGTCGTGACGCCGCCTCTCCATGCGGTGGGATGGATTCTCGTATGAGGAGAGGCCCCAGGCAAGCTTCTCCGGCTTGTTGGTCACCATCGGCGATCACCATCATCGTGCTGGCTCGGAGGTACTCAACACGGGAACAAAACGGAGCTCCCCACCTGCTATTGATGAAAAGATCCGGATGTACAGCAACAACAAGTGGTTTGAAGCTGTACTGGAGCCAATTTGTGTACTTACGCGGGTTTCATTGCAGTGAAACGCAGGATTCTCACTCTCATCTGGACCTCGGGAGTACTATGTTTTCATCACTCTCTTGACGTTAGGCGAGGCACTAATGAGCAGTGGATTTTATGGAGCTGCAAGTAGCATTACCTTGTTGGGATATGCTCTTCATGGGAATCTGAGTAGCCAGACGATTTCTCACCAGAAACCCAAGGGCTCGCTTGTACTGTAACCAGGTGTCTGCTCAACCAATCTGGACATGCTGAACTGCAATCGAATTGCGCTTGTCTCTATTTTCCTGTTTGTGACGCTCTCTGTTGATGTGTGGCGGCTCTGGAAATGTCGATCCGATGGGAATCAACACGTGGTAGATTGATAGCCTCCGACGCATCCGATGATGGCGTTTACTATGGTAAAACAGTCAATTGTGTGCTCGCCTGCCTTCTGACTGTGAGATCGTCTTCACATCCAGACTCCATCTGCAGCCATGTGGACGTGACCAACGAGTGACAGCTGGAGATCAGCGAAATGCAAAGGACACGACGAATTCGCCGATTCCAACAGAGTTGGTGATGCATCTTGAACCTCAGCCAGCTTGAGGATAGGATTCAGAATCAAATCCCATTTTATCTTGATGCGACGGAATCCTATTGCCAGAGCCTCAACATTGGCTACATCTTCAACTGTCCACCACGAAGCGACACTCAGATCTCTCGTCAAGCCTCAGCAAGCCGTCATCGGGCTCAATACGCGTGTCATGAGTCTGATCTGTGGTCGGAAGTGGCGTCGTCGGAAGTGGCGTCGTCGGACTTTCGTTTTCAGATCTGCTTGGCGAGGTTCAGGTTAGCGAAAACGTATCTTTCCTGGAGCTCTCCATCTCCCACTCGCGCCTCAGAATAACTCTCCAGCACTGGCGCCTCTTTTCTGGTTACAGACGCTCGAAAATAGCTCGCAGACTTTGGCGAGTTCCTGGATAATAATACATCGCCATCACCGCCACAGCAGGAATTCTCGAGCCAAGCTGGCTGCGGTCTATTTTCTCTCGTGGCTGAATACCTGGGTATTTCTGGTGGGCTTTGGCGATGCGCTTATAGATCTTGAGAGGCTTCATGCTCAGCGCTGTGAGAGAGACGGACTCAGGCAGCTCAGCGTGCACTCCATCATTTGGTAAACCGCGTGCCGCCTCCTTCAGCCGCACTCGCACAGATCGCGTCCAATCTCTCCAGGTGCCTGTGGTCTTTGGAGTCTTCAGAGCAGCAAGATGGAGCTCTACATCGCTGGCAATGCCTCGCCTTCTTCGTCGTCGTCCTCTTCCTCGTCGTCGTCGTCGTCTTCCAGCGATAGTAGCAGCAGCAACGCTAGCACGAGCCACAGCAACAGCCTTCGAGACCTCGATGAGCTGCTCATGGGCGGCAATGACCTTGACACGCTACCATTCGAATTCGGCTGCGACTTTGGCGGTTCGTTCGAAGACAAGTACCTCGTACCGCCTCTCAGTGCTCGCATGGCAGCCTTGAGCCACGAGTCTGGTGGCTTCGACATCCTGCCGCCGCTGTCAGCATCGCTCTTGTCCCCGTCGACGGATTTCCAGCTCAGCAACATGCCATCACCATCACCGTCGCTTTTCTTGCACTGCGACCACGAACGCATGAAGTCTGCAGCCAACCGAGGCGGGCACCACACGCTTAAACGCAAGAGTGACGCTGCATTTCCAATCGAGGTTCCAACACTGTGCGCAAAGCCTTTCAAGAATGAGCGCCCATTGTCGTCGTCATCGTCGCTTCCAGTCGACGATGAACCTTCTGAGAGCAACCCCAGCTTCCCTTCTTCTGGTTTGGCTTCTTCAACCAAGTCAACGCACATCGGCCGCTGGACCAAGCGCGAACACGAGCTCTTCCTTGAAGGGCTCAAGCTCTACGGCAAGTCCTGGAAGAAGATCTCAAGCCTCGTGATCACGCGCACGCTCGTGCAAATCCGCACGCACGCGCAAAAGTACCTGCAGAAGCAGAGCAAGACTGCGCTGAAGGCTGCCAACGCCGCTGCCGCTGCTGCAGATGCTGCTTCTACTGGTGACAATGACGGATCCAACAAAGTTGACAGGCAGCCGCAGCGGTTTGGACAGCACCTTGGCGACCACTTCGACGCTAACTGGATGGGGAAAGGACACAACGGCCTCGTACCAATCAGCTTCCCAGATCTGCTTCAAGCGCCGTCATCGTCTTCCTCTGGCTTGGCCTCATCTCATCCATCCATGCTGTCGCGGTCCAGCTCGCCATACATCTTGCCTGCGCTTGTTAAGAAGGAGCCCAGCAGCAGCAGTAGCAAGCTCGATCAGTTGCTTCAAGATGAGCCGCACTACCTGTCGTCGTCCATGGATGCGAACGGATACTACCAGAGCCCGATGGGCACCGACGAGGAGATTCTGCAGCACCCGATGTACGCACAGTGGTCGAGAGCAAACCCCCACGACACAACAGCAGCAGCTTCAGCGTACTTGCCAACGAAGCGTCGACGACTGGAGCACTTGATGCCGGCGCCTTCGAGTCATCACCACCAGCAACAGCACCACCACTTGGTGAACCCTATGGAAGCTATGGCGGCGTCTAGCTCCGACGCTCAGCAAATGAGCCTCTACGGTCTTGGGCCGCCTCACGTCTTCGGCTCCATGAACTTCAATCATCATCAGCAGCAGCAGCTCCACCCTTCTTTCACCTCCGGATCCTCCCAGTTTGTCGACAGCAGTGACTACGGCGCGGTCAACTACGGCAACTGGCAGTTTCCTTAAGTTTTGTCTCGTTTCATTTGATCCTCCCGCCCTCATAAGTATAAACTATTTACCAAGTCTGACGGACTTCACACCACCCACACCAACATCATGTTGTGTCCAGGATTTCCGCAATTAGGCTTGAACCTGAGCTTGTCTGGTGGTAATCGTGGCACCACTGGTACCCTGCTTGGCTTCTTTCAGGAACTTCTGAAGCGCGTTCAGGCGATCGTCGATGTCGCTAAACGAATCTGCGGTGGTGTCTGCGAGAAGCGCCGAAGCTGCAGACGCTTTCCCGGCCACAGCGCGTTGTTGCAGTGTCTTCTTCTTTACAGCAGCACTGGGCCGTTTAATTTGCGCTGGTGGTGGAGGTGGAGGCGGTGGCTGCCACTGTTGCTGCTGACCAAATCGAGGATGTGGCGGCGGTAGCAACTTGGGTGCTTGTGGCGCTACTGCTCCTCTTGCTGAATTGCTTCTTCTCTGAGTTGCACTGTTGGTGGTGACAGTTGGGGACGGCAATCTGCCTCGACTATTTGCACGCGCAGCAGGACGTGACAATGGCGCTCGGAACTGCGGCATCGAGTTCGTAAACGCATCAGGATCTTGAACGCGCTTGGGCGACGCCAGACGGTCAGCGACGGCACGCTGATGCTCAGCAGAAGCTCGTGTCCGGGGTCTCCCCCGACGACTCGTCTGGTTCGAGTCGTTTGACCCAGCTGAAGAATACCCGCCACCACCAGCGGAGCTATCCGAGGTGTACCCACCGTTGGACTCACGACGTGGTCGACCATTTGTAGTCCCAGCACTGTTGTGTGGCGACTGCGAGCGTCCCATTCGAAGCTTGCGCTGCTTCTCCTGCTGGTATGCAGTTGGATCGAAGCGTCGGAACGGGCGCTGGGGCTGCTGTCTATGCGTGGCGGTGCCGTCGCCGTCGGTTATGTGACCGTCCTCTTCTTCGTCTGAGTCTCCGTATGAATGCCGTTGTCGAAAACGAATCGGCAGTGCGCTCCGTTGTCGCATAGTCGTCCGCGAAGGTCCATTCGAAGATGACTGTGGTCCATTGGAGCTCGTCATAGCCGCTCTCCCCGCCCTTGCCGCCTGAAGTGTCCTTGTAGAAACAGAAGAACCGACAGCCTGGTTCATCCCGTTCGCTTTGGCGCTCGCAATCGCAAGCTGGCGCATCAACTCTCGGTTCTTGAGCTGCATCTCGTCGAACTGCGCCTTCATGAGCTGGAGCTGCTCGAGCGTCTCCTGCACCATGTTGCTGCTATCAGTCTGCAGTCAAAAGCAAAGAAAAGGAGTTTAGTATTAGTTATCAGGCTTGTTGTTAATAACGAGTTTGAGCATCTAGAATTGTACTGGTACCATTTTCCGCCGCGCCTCGCTTCGCTCCTGCTCCATTTGCTTCTGAAGCATCCGTATTGCATCACCTCCAGTCTCGTTGCTACTGTTTCTGTTGCTTGTCTGTGCGAGTTGGAGCTGTCTACAAGAGCCAGATGCAACACACAGTGAGATGATATGCACTCACTCATATCTGAGCTTCAATCTATGCTTTTAAGGCATCCAGAAGGTTTCCACGCACCTGATCTCCGCTTTCAGCTTTGAGATCTCGGAAGAGGACTCCTCCCGCAGCTGTTGATAAATCCCGATGAGCTCCTTGTTCTCCTTTAATGTTGCCTGTGGTATACACAACACGCTATTCAATTGAGCTCCTCATTCTCTAGTGACCCGCCCAAACAAACTGCATGAGCACTTGATCGCACCTTCAGCTCACGTTGCAGGTCAATGGGGGAATCGGATCTATCAATCTGCTGGTGGTTGCTGTAGTTAACATTCTCGGTCGGCGCGCCGAATTGCTGCTTAAGCGTGTTCTTTAGACATCGGTTCTCTTCTTTGAGTGACTCGAGCTCCTCATGCAGCTGCTGCGTCTTTGAGTCTCCTTGTGCTGCAGCCAACGCCTATGGAATAGTTTAGATTGCAAGTTACTCAATCTGCGGCAATTTAAGCGCACGCATAATCCATTTACCTGTCGTAGCCGCCGTATTGTGCGCTGCAGAATCTCGGGCGTAGGCGTTTGCACGAGGCTGAGCGGTAGTGGGTAATGCACGCGATCAAACTCGACAGCATATGTCAGAATCAAGTAGCGTTTGTTGGCGGTTGAAGGCGTGCTGGCGCTGGGAAAGCTTTTCGAGTCATACGTGCAGACGCAGTTGTTAGTTCGTGTACGAAACGTTGCATTGCATTCACATACAGAGGATGCTCACCTGTCAAAGGCGTCGTTTGCTTTCTGCGGAAAGGATGGCTTGCACATCTTGCGCTTCCGGTAGAGCTCCTATGTGCACGCATCACAGCGAGATATTAGGCCAAAGTTCGTGCGCGAAGAGAGAGCTGACGTGGTGCGTACACTGTACCAGATCGCTCGTCGTCAACAGGTCGATGAAGACGGCGTCGCTGCGCTGCGAGATGGCCGAGAGCAGCATGTTGACAAAGATCGGGAAGCGCTTGAAATTGCCCGTCTTCCGCGTCAGCTCCTCGATATCTACAGATACGCATACCCAAACACCCTTCAGCACCATGTAAAAATGCAACCGCAGTGTATACCTGCATATACTTCACTCAAACTACAAGAGCCACATACACGCAGAGGGGAAGCTGCCGGTCCAGCACGTCCATTCGTGCGCAGCGGCGGGCCGCGGCGACGGCGGATGGGAAAGCGAGGCCGTGGTCTGCGCAGCAGTCGTGGGCGGCAGTTGGTCGTCGACCTCCACCTGCACGTGCAGCTGCTGCTGGGCGACGCTTACGGTCGCGACGTAGGCCACGCCGTGGAACTCGAGGCGGCTCGACACCTCCAGGTCCTCCATCACGCGCTTGTTGGTTTGTTGCTGCAGAGTGCAACCCCGCGCTGTATTCAAATTGAGGTAGAGTTGTTAGTTTACCTGTTTATTGTGAATGATGCAAATGGTGCTCTTCGTGTTTGTTCTTAGCCTGTTTATTGTAAAAATGCTTTATGAAGGTTGCTTATCGAGTGTCCCTTGAATCATCGACTCCATTCGGGATGTGCGCAATGGCACAGTGTACCAGTGAACTCCACTGGATCTTGAAGAGTCGCGAAGGATCGCGCAGATGAAAATGATCGCAAGTTCACGCTTTTTAGAACGTCGCTTATGTTTATGACGAGAGCGCGCTCTCGTCAGCACTCGTCCAGTGCGATACGTTCAAGCCAGGACTGGTGATCTTCCATCTTGCCTCGCTGGTCGTAGATGGACACGGCAATGGAGAGAGGGACCAACGTGCACTGCGCTCATAGCGAGCTCTTGGTGGAAGCTATCGGGTCTTCTTCACATGTCGCTCGTGATGATGAGTCTGCCTGCCATCCAGGAACGCGTTTCACATTCCTAAGAAGGCTGTGTGCTCGTTATCGAGGGGGTTCTCTTTCAATAAGAGGTTAATCACCAGAAAGATTTCCACCTCTCAAATCAAATACCAGTACTATTTTAGCAACATGCGCTATCGCACTTCTCGAAGGCCGCGCGGCCGCAATTAGAAAGACATAACGGACGCCCACGCCACCACAAGCAGCAGCAGCAGCAGGAGAAGAGAGAGACGCGCGCACTCGGCATTCGCCCGCGTTCCCTTCTTCTCTAGCGCTCTTCTCTCTGTTGTCTGCGGTCATGCGCGGCGACGAGACTGCGTCGCTCGTGGCGGGGCGCTCCCCGACGGGTAGCAGTCCCGAATCATGGGCGAATAATGGTGCTGGCAATAGCAGCGGCGGGCCGGCGCAGATGCTCTCAGGACTCGTCTCGGGCCCGCCCGAGTACGCCGCCGTGTACTTTTACAAGTCGAACGCGACTCAGAAGGCGCTCTTCTTGCTCGCGAGCGCTGCGAGCTTCGGCGCGCTGCCTGTCGTGACCATGTGGCTGCCACAGTGGTACACGCGACTAACCAAGACGCAGGTCGCGAGCATCGACGACGCGGACTTTGTGCTCGTGCGCGCCGGTGCGAGTGAACAGGGCACCGACTGGGACGAGTGCGCGTTGTCTTCATCCTCAGGCAGCAACAATAAGTGGTTTGAGTACCGTAAGAACCGCCACTTCTACGACGCGAAGAAGCAGCAGTTCGCCAAGCTCAAGTGCGAGCTGCGCGAGAGGCAGAGCGAGATCGAGAAGCGCGCCAAGACGGGCTTCACGAGCGGCCGCGCCGAGGAGCTTGGCGACCTCTACGGGCTCAACGAGATCGACATGGCGCCACTTCCCTGGCAGCGCGTGCTGCTGCGCAAGGTACTGCATCCGTTCTACCTCTTCCAGGTGGCCAGCGCGCTCATCTGGCTCAGCGAGAAGTACACGACGTACGCGCTCATCATCATCGCCATGTCGGCGCTCTCGATCACCTGGGAGGTCGTGTCCCAGGTGCGCAACGACACGAAGCTTCACGAGCTCGTCAAGGTGGACGCGAGCGTGCGCGTCGTGCGCGACCAGCACGTGTCGTCTATCGCGGTCTCGCGGCTCGTGGTCGGCGACGTCGTGCTGGTTGAGGAAGGGCTCGTGCCGGCGGACATTGTGCTCATCGCCGGCGAGTGCACAGCCGACGAGGCGACGCTCACTGGTGAAGCGATCCCGATCACCAAGCAGCAGCTCCACACACAGGCCAAACCCACCACTTCAGCTCTAGCCACAAGTCCTGCTGGTAATGGCGACCTCATGATCGACGCCAGCATCAAGACCAAGGCCAAGGAATGCGTGCTCTTCGCCGGCTCGACCGTGCTTGCCGTCAAGGCGGACAACTCAACTCGCGGCGTCGTGCTCGCGACGGGCTTCTCGACCTCCAAGGGCGAGCTCTTTCGCTCGATCCTGTACCCCAAGCCGATCAACTTCCGCATCGAGCGCGACAGCTACATCTTCCTATGCGCGCTGTCCTTCGTAGCGCTGCTGGCGTTCATCAAGCGGCTCGTGCAGGCGTCCAAGAGTGACATCTCGACGGGCGACGCTGTCGTGTCATCGCTGGACCTCGTGACGATCGCTGTGCCGCCCGCACTGCCACTCATCCTGACGATCGGCGTCGGCTTTGCGCTCACGAGGCTCGAGGCCGCAGGTATCTTCTGCATCAACTCGCAGCGGATCAACTTGGCCGGCCACGTCGACACCTTCTGCTTTGACAAGACAGGGACACTGTCCTGCGACCACTTGGACTTCCAGGGCGTCGACGAGTGTTCGACAACCACGACATCCTTTCTGGGACTACAGAGCGAGGTGGACGTGCTCTCGATCACGTCGATCGTGGGGCTCGCGACGTGCCACGGGCTCAACGAGCGCAGTGGGAACATCACGGGCTACGCGCTCGAGCGTGACATGTTCCGCACGACAGGCTACTCGATCGAGATGAATGTGCATAAGAAGAACACGCCGAACGCGCCCTTCTCAGTGCTCATCTCGTCGCCCATTGGGAAAACCTTTGGCGTTGTCAAGCGATTCCTCTTTGACGCCTCGTTGCAGCGCTCGTCCGTGCTCATCGAGGACTTTGAGACCGGCCAGCGGGTCGTGTACACGAAAGGTTCGCCCGAGGCCATGCTTGCGATTTGCAATGCGGCGACGCTACCAGCCAACTATTTGGAGAAAGTGCGCACGTACTCATACCAGGGCTACTATGTCGTCGCGCTCGCCAGTAAGACGTACCCGGTGACGGCAGACGTGCCCGTGAGAGAGGCGATGGAGTGCCGACTGAACTTTCTCGGCTTCATCCTCTTTCTCAACAAGATCAAGACCGAGTCGCCCTACGTGATCTCGTGTCTGGAGGATGCGAGAGTGGATGTGCGTATCATCACGGGCGACAACGCGTTCACGGCCATCCACGTAGCCCGCAAAGTCAACATGGAGCTCCAGTCGACCGTGTTGCTATTGGACATTGCGGCCGATGTCGGTGCTGGTGCGAAGGCTACCACCGACAATGTTGTGTTTGCGGACGTGGACGACCTGGCGTCCCGCCCGAATCCCGAGTGGACGCCCATGGACAACAAGACCTTTCTTGGGCTGGCGGACAACAACGAGTTTGCACTCACAGGCGCGGCGCTCGACGCGCTCGTGGCCACGCAGAGCAGCCTGTTCGTGGAACAAATCGTGCTGCATACCAAGATCTTCTCGCGCATCCGGCCGCACCAGAAGACGTGGATCGTCGAGACACTCATTCAGCGCGGCAAGTGCGTCGGCATGGTCGGCGACGGCACGAACGACTGCGGCGCCTTGAAAGCTGCGCACGTGGGCATCGCGCTCTCGGACGCCGACGCGTCGATCGTCGCACCCTTCACGAGCCGCAAGAAGAGCATCACAGATGTGCTCGAGCTGCTGCGCGAAGGCCGCTGTGCGCTCAGCACGTCCTTCGTGGCGTTCAAGTATATGGTGCTCTACTCGATCATCCAGCTCACGATGTCGTCGCTCATGAACGACTCGGCGTCGCAGATGAGCAACAACCAGTTCCTCTTCGACGACCTCGTTATCGTCTTCGGGCTCTCGGTGCTCATGGTGCGCACGTCGTCGAGCGAGACGCTCTCCAAGGACTTCCCCGCCAAGTCGCTCTTTGCACCGACGATCCTCGTGTCGCTTTTTGGACAGATGATGCTCTTGTTCGTCTGCCTGGGCATCGCGATCTCGGCGGCGCGCGCCAAGTCGTGGTTCTGCTCGGCTGAGCATTCCCTGGAGCTCACGAAGCTGCACCCGCATAACAGCTCGGCCATTGAGGCGCCGTGCTACGCGTTCTCACCGGGCGAGCCAGCGGACCTGACGCAACACTCGTACGAGAACAGCGTGATCTGGCTGTTCGGCCACTTGCAGTACTGGATCGTGGCGCTCGCGTTCAACATCAAGGACCTCTTTCGCAAGCCGTTCTACTCGAACAAGCCTTTCGTGGGGTACTTGTTCGTGCTCTGGATCATCTTGCTCGTGCAGCTCTTCAACTACAAGAGCGAGCAGGCGACGCAGACTGTCGGCGTGGACACGAGCTTCGGCGTTCTGGCGCTGCCCAAGAGCTTCTGCACGTCGCTCTTCTTTTTGTTCCTCTTCGACCTGCTGCTAGCACTCGTGTGGGAGCTTTTGGTGGTTGGTGTGATTCTGAACCGCTTCCAGCAGCAGCGGCACGGGAAAGGCGGCTGGTTTGTGGCGGGCACTGCGCAGAGCGTGTCTCCGTACGTGGCAGACCGCGACAGCTTGCTGGGCGACTTTGACAACGAGAAGGGGGACAAGAGGGACGTGGAGCGCGGTCGCAGCAAGACGCGTGATGACGATGACGACGACGAAGAGGAGGATGTGCTCACGCAGCAGCATCAGCAGCCGGAGATCGTGTACGTCGAGTACAACAGCAGCTGAGCAAACGAGAGAGAGAACCATGGGATGGCAAGATGCAAGGTACAGGTTGATGATCTTTATTATCTACACATTTTTTATTATTCATCCTCATTCGACTTGTGAGCTCTTTATGTTGCTGCTCACTGACGCGAAAAGATCCGCGTTGGAAACGTGTGGTAGAAAGCGCCCATTTGGCATCTTGAAGCGTCACAGATACAGCGTGAATGTCGGAGGGCGTTACAGCGCGAAGTTCAGGGAGTCGCTGGAGCCCAAAAGATCGTCGAGCAGCAGACCCGAATCGAGTGGACTGGAGCTCTCGCCTGGGGCCGCTTGGTGGCCTTCTTCTCCTTCGTCGAGGTTCTTGAGAAAGTCCAGTGATAAAATGGAGCTGAGCTGCTCGCTCGCTCGACCCCCACTTTCCAATTCCTCCAGCAGCAGCTCCGTGTTGGCGAGGCTCAGGCAGCTGGCCTTTTCTTCGTCTTCACCGTTCAGTTGGCTCTTTGCGTCCAAGTCCATCGAGAGCCACTCTGCGTCTGTGAAGTTGGCCTCGGTGTCTGCCAATGTGAACTCGTGGCTGCCGTCGCCAAAGAGGATCTGGTCGATGAAGCTCAGCTTCTCCTCCTTCACGGTGCAGACCTCGTCTTCCACTGCGAGCTGCTTTGCTTGAGCTGCACAGATCCGTTTGGGAGTTCTGTCAGGTGCTCTAGGCTTTGGAGGCTTGCGCTTTCTGCTGGGCTTGGCTGTCAAGTGTGGGGTCTCTTTCGAGGCTTCGGCTGGTTGCTGAGCTAATGGAGATGCGATCTTGTGTGAGGAAGCTACTGATGAGTATGCAGCTGCTGGCGACAGCGTCGGCTGCAACAGCGGCCGTCCGAAGAGCACGCGGTAGGTCGCTTGACGTCGACGCTCGAGATGCCAGCAGCTCAAACTGGTGTAGTCGTCGGGCTTGGGTCGTAGCAACAACAGATTTGGCCGAGCACCGAACGTCGTTAGCTCATGCGAGCAGCCTAGCGAGTCGAGTTGCACCGCTTGGTGCGGCAGCTCTGTGTCAAAGCGTTCTCTAATGACGCTGTAGCCACTTGCCTGATCACAGGTCAGTGCGAACATCAGAACTACCCGGTCAGAATGGATATGATACCCTCACTTTTCATGCATACAACGCTCGCTACTTGACGAGACTACTCACCATGGTGGCATTGAACTGCGCATGGAACGCGTCGATCGACATGAGCAGCTCCTGCATCTCTACCTACAGCCAGGTAGGGAGCGCAATCGGGTAACCATCAAGATCCATTTGACAGTTTGACTCACCAAAGCGAGCTGGTTCTCGAGCTACATACCTCCTCGTCTTGCTGGTGCTGTTTGTGTGGCGCCACTGCGTCACAGGAGCGACCAGCGTCAAGCGAGCTGCTGCGATGTGTGCAGCTGCTCGTGCTGGCGCGCATGAGCTCGCTCTCTATCGCTCGCGTCGCTTGGCGGGTGCTGGATAAGTGCAAGTGATGCGCCACCCATCGCACAGCAAGCAAGCTGCGGTCGCTTGATAGGTTCGGCTGTTCGTATCCAACTCATCGGTTCGTGGTGTGCACCACATCACAAAGCAATTTAAAATATACCGGTATGTGAATGCATGCATTTTTGTACCGGTATTATTACCGTTATCCATCACGAGCACCGGTTTCACACCCGGTTTTTGCTGTGGTAAATCCAAAAAAGCCCAAAAAAGCCAAAAAGCCCCGGCCATGGGATGGATGATCGCACAACCCGACTGACCGACCGAGCGGCTGCAAGAGAAAGCGACCGAGACGCCCGCAAGCTGCCTGTCGCCCTCTACGACCCGTGCCGGTAGCAGCATCAGCACCGTCAGCAGCAGGAGCAGCTCCGTCTTTGCGTGACGCCCCTCCATTGACACTGCCCGCACTGCTTTCTCTGGAAAGCGAAGAGCACTACGAGCGCGTGGAAAATTTAGAACGAACGAACGGACGGACAGCTCAGAGCGCGAGAGAGCGGCGACGACATGGTACGCAGCATCCTTTTGTCTATGTGGGTGTAGGTGGTGATTGCGCTGCGTGTGGATGTGTGATGCCTTGTGGTCGTGGCGCTATGATGGGGTGCCTTGGATCGGGAGGAGAGCTAACCGACGACGTGTCGTCTCTCTTCTGTTTGTTCGCCTATGATGCCAACAGGACGACCGCGATGACATGTACGACGTCATGGACGACGGTATGTTGTGATTAGTACCGCCGCCATTACCTGCGTATATCTCTGTCTTCGTTGAACGGCTTACTAACGCTGTCACTTGTGTCTATCGATGTCCGTGTGTGTGTGGCTGCAGACTATGAAGATGCGAAGCAACTGAACCACCGCGTGAAGAAAATCACGTATCCACCGCGCCTCATGGTCGATTTCACGAGCCTCGGGGTACGTTCAATCGCTCACTCGCATTCTCTCTATGTATTGATGGCTCGCCTGTCCATCTGTTCTCGCATGTTGACGCGTCGCGAATGCCATATGAACATGTAGATGGAAGCGCTCAAGCGCTACGCGCAGTTCTACAATATCACGGTGCGCGAGGAGCTTGAGAAGGAGGAGATCGCGGCCATGGTCGCGCGCCACTTCGACTGCACGCTCGAGGTTGAGGAGGACGACTCGATCGTGTCGTTTATCCAGCGCATCCGCAACGGCGAGCGTAACCCGAACAAGCGCACGCTCTCGGACAAGGAGCGCAAACTGCAGGAGAAGAAGCGCAAGAAGAGCAACTCACGCAAGCGCCAGCGCGACACGTCGACCGCCGCGCCCGTGGCCTCAAGCGGCGGTGCGGCCGCTGCAAGTGGTGGCTCAGGAGCCGCGGCGAGCGGGGGACGCGAGGGCGGTGGCAGTAGCAACGGCCCGTCCGAAGACCGCAAGGCGTCGTCGTCGTCCTCTGTGGTCTCGGGGTCTGCTAACAACCCGTCGTCGTCGGGCTCGAGCAACTCGCACAAGATCACGCACAAGAAGAGCTCGGACTCGAAGAAGAAGGAGAAAGACAACGGCGAGGACAACGAGCTCTACTGCATTTGCAACCTGCCGAGCTACGGCAACATGATCGCGTGCGACGGCAAGAAGTGCCCGAACCCGTCGCAGTGGTACCACCTCGAGTGCGTCGGCTTCTCGGACGGCCGCCACCCAGACACGTGGCTCTGTCCTGAGTGCGACCCCAAGGGCTTCGCCGCCTTCCAGAGCAAGAAGAAGAAGAGCAACAACAAGCAGCGTTCGAAGAGCCCCGGCTCGTCCAAGTAGCCTGAGTGGGCCAGCCCTAGGCGTCACGAGAGAAGAAGATGAAGATGACGCTGGGGGTATGTTCGTGCATATATTTTCTATTCACTTGCATGTCTTCTTAGATCTACAGTTGTCCGCCCCCACGCCGTCTTTCTTCAATAGAAAACTACACACACACATTGAAATCCCAGGCTTGTTCGTCTTCCGCTTGAGGCTGTTCGTTCACACGTGTTATGCGAATGCCCAGAGCTTGACGAGTTTGTCGGCGCCCGTGGTCACGACCGCGGGCTGCGTCGGGTGCCATTGCACCTGCAGCACCTTGTCCTGGTGCTGGTGGTACGAGGCCATTGGCGCCAGCGTCGTGTCCGCCGTTTCTGATGCCTGCATAATGCAGATCGTGCCGTCGAAGGAGCTGCTGAGCAGCCACGCGCCGTCGGGCGACCACGAGAGTGCGCGGCACTCGTCCTGGTGGTGCGCGAGCGACTGCAGCGGCTTTCCTTTCATGCGCAGGTCCCAGAGCGCAACGCTGCCGTCCTGGTGGCCCGAGGCAAAGTACCGGCTGTCGTTTGTGGGATTGAACTGGAGCGTGAACGCCGAACTCGCGAGGCGCGAAGCCACGATGCGCTCGCACTTGCCGCTGCGGTGGTCCCAGAGCCGAATCGTCTTGTCGAGCGACGCACTCAGGAGGTGATGATGATGACTGGACGCCTGGGCGAACGCCAGTGCCTGGATCTCGCCCACGTGACCGTCCAGGTCCATGCATGAAGATGTGGACGATGAGCCGGCGGGCGAGCGGCTGAGGTCCCAGCATCGGATGCGCAGGTCGCCCGTGGCCGTGGACCATAGACGGTTGTCGGCCGCGAAGTGCAGAGCGCGGATCTTCCCACGATGGTTCTGGATCAAAAGCTCCTTGTTTGTCGCCAGCGAGAGCACTTTGATGGACGAGTCGGCGTCCCCAGAGGCGATCACACCTGACGGACTTGATGTGCTACTGTTGCTGTTGTTGTAGGCGACGCAGTATATGGACGTCTGGTGGTGCTTGTGGCGCTCGACGAGCACCGGCAGCAGCGGCAGGAAGCTGTGCTGTGGGGTTGCGAAGCTGGACCGGGACGACGTTGCTGACGTCGTTCTTATCATTGACGAACCTGGCAACAAGGCGCTGGCGAGTGGGGCAACGAGGTCAAAGACCCGAAGAGCGCGTGCGTTCGTGCCAATCGCGAGCTGCGAGCCGCTGGAGTTCAAATCGATCGCGCGCACAGCGTGCGCTTCTTTCACTTCGGCCACGACGCTTGCACGCACGATGTGGTCCACCGTCAGCTGGTCGTAACGCTCGGGTCGCCGGTCCTGGAGCTCTTCTTCCTGAGAACCACTATCGATGTCGTCTGCCTCGAGATTTTGATCCTGTTGGTCTTGATCTTCCTCCTCGTCCTCGTTCTCTTCTTCTTCGAGGTACTTGGAGATCGGCGACTTGTTCTCAGGTACGGCTGATAATACCAGTTGGTCATCGTCATCTTCGTTTTCATCATCGTTATCGTCGTCAATGCAGACAGAGCGCGAGGCGTCGCTCGTGAAGCTCATTGCCAGTGGATCAGATCCTGGGACTCGCATGTTGAGGCTGCCGTGCGGCCCAGACTGGGCCAAATTGACTCCGACGCCATGTTTCAGATCTCCAACCAGAGGCTCAGGTACGTCGGGTTTGAGGCACTCTGGTGCTTGATCGCTGGGATTTCTCGCGTTCTTGTCGATCACTACTGGCGTGAAGAAAGCTTCGGCTTTCTCGTGGACTTCAGGTTTTCTGGCCTCGTTGGCTGTGAGAGACTCGCCTAAAGCGAATGTAGAGACTTGGTGTAACATGGTGGTCGTTTGCGTCGCCGAGTCGCACAGCACCTTGACCACCGGGGCTGCTTTGCTCGCGTTCTTGACCGAGGGCGGTGACGAAGACGCCGGTGTCTCGCCCTCATCGCTCTCCGTATCGTCCTCGTCTACTTCTTCCATTATCAGCTCATTGGCTCTTGTATGTTGATGCTGTCGTTGCTTAGCGAACCTTGCTTTGTCAAAATCCAGGGACATTGCCAATGGGTTCCGTCGCTTCCCTGATCCGCTGCTCTCTGGCTTTACCGGCAGCTCCTTCGGATCTGTGGCAGCAGCAGCATAGGTCCAGTTGCCCTGAAGTCGCGACCAATCCACTGACCGTGAGAGCAAGGGTGGGCTCGTAACTCGGGCTCTAAGATTTGCTGGGAGTTTCTTCTCCATTAGGAACAAGTGCTGACTTGACGCGTCGTGAAGCTGGTCGTGAGCAGCGTGGTGGCTCTCACTGACCACGGAAATGCAGTCCCAGTGCGCCATCTCGCCACTCGACACCGCTCTCTTGTTGTTGTAAGTGACGCCATCCTGCACGAGAGCCATGAGCTGTGTCGACGCCATCACGAGGTACTTGTGCTCACCGTCTTCTGGACCAATGTCGCCTCGGAAGAACGGCACGAGCCGCTCGAAGCACTGCATGCGCGCCTCGTTCACGTCCCACTGTCCCGCAGAATGACTAGGCACTTGATCCCTCGGAGCGATAGCTGCGGGCTTTGGTGAGTGCGATGCACCATCAACTAGCGCTCGTACACACTGCGACAACTCGCTCTCATCCACGCGCAGCTCTTGTCTTCTCGTTCTCAGCTCATCAAGGACCACCTGCCGCCGCTTGGGCGTCGACTCACCGCTCTGATAAAACGACTCGAGCAGCTGCTGCTTATCAATGACCGCCATCGCGTCGCTCAGCTCTTCGTGCGTCAGTGCACCTGCGAGCGGCTGCAAGAGTGACTTGGTGCGAGCAAAGTCACCCGCGAAGACCCACTCGCGCAGCAGCCGCATCTCGCGCGACGGCCCGCAGAACCACGCCGTGTCCACGTCGCTCTCACGCTGCAGCGCCATGGCGCTCGCCGAGAGGCCGCAGAACCGCAGATGCTTGACGATCAGGAAGAGCACGTCCGCTGCATCCACACGCGGTGGTGATGGTTCTGCACGGGAGGTCACGTCCATTGCTCGTGTGCTCACGCGCACAGCATTGCGCGATTGATCTGTGACCTTTCGGGTCAAACGCGTAACCAGTAGTAACCTCATTAATGTAGGCGTACAATACGAATAACGTGCCTATTTTAGTTTGCATAGCATGAAATATTCACCTTTTGTATGAAAACTGAAGTTCGAATGAACTGAATGGAAGTGATGGAAGGTGCCGTGGTGTTCAGCTCTCTGTATCGAGGTGCTCCATCTTTACTACGAACGCTGCCTACGTGTCTCTCTCTCTCTCTTGTCCTGTGTTCACGCAGTGCACTTATAATCCGTTGTTTTCTCTAGCCTACTTGAAGAGGCAGCTGGCTTCGCGTGAGGTCGCTGCCGACGTCGCCACTTACATAATCACAATGTTCTGCTTTGGCGTCTCGGGTCCCTCACCGGCGGCGACACCCTCATCGACGCTGCCCGCGCGGCCAAAGCCGCCCGCAGCCTCCTGCTCGCGCTTCTTCTTCCGCGAGTAGAGTGCGAACATGAGCGCGGCCACGACGATCACGGCCGCGAGCAGCCCCACGAGGATGAACACCGTCGAGTTCTTGCCTTTGCCGTTACCGTCCGTGACCTTTTCATTGTTGGAATTTGCCGAGCTCGGTATATTTGGCGATGGCGTCAGGACCGACACCGCCGATGCTTGCGAGCTGCTCGTGCCGTTGCCTTTGCTGGAGCTGTTGGTTTTGGTGCCCGCGCTGCCGTCGAGTGAGCCGCTTCCAGACTCTGTCGCAGATAAATCAATTCACGAGTCAGTTAAAGCGATCAATGGAGAGGGGAGACCTTACGACACGATCGGAAACGTACTCGCTGGGCTGATCTCGCACTGGTCGCCCGTGTAGCCGTTCGTGCACTCGCACGCCTTCTTCACGCACGTGCCGTGGGTGCCGCACTGTCCAGTGTTCGCCACGCACGAATCTAGTATCACAGCAGCATATCTAATTAGCCACGTGACGACGCCACCGGAAACGATGATCCATGCACGTAAAAGACAAGCAATTACGTACCGTCGAGGACGTTGTCGCACTTGGAGCCGTTCCAGCCCGAGTCGCAGACGCACTGGAACGACGGCGCGTCGCTCTTGTACGACACCTGACAGTTGCCGCGGCCATTGCACTGCACGCCGTCCAAGTTGCACGAGCCTACATAGGTCATCATAATAAAACCAAGTCAGTTCCCGTCCACCCCCTCATATCAATCAGTACACAGCCATCACTAAAACGCACCACTGCACTTCGAATCGCCAAAGTACTGGTCGCAGCGGTCGAGCGAGATGCACTTGTAGATGCCGAACTTGCCACCGATTTCCTTGCAGCCGGACGTGGACTTGTCGCTGCAGGCCTTGGCGTCCGGACGCCAGATGCACGCCAGCTGACCCGTGGCCGGATCCGCGGGGCAGCTCCCCATGTTGCTTCCGCCGCAGGGCGAGCCGGCCACGCAGCGCTGCACGGACGTCTCCGAGTCGCCGGCCACGCACCACGCGCCGTCGCCACAGTCCGCGTTCGAGTCGCACTCCTTGGCGAGCGATTCGGCCTGGACGGCGCCGTTGCCGCCATGGATGGCTGCCGCCACCAGCAGCGCCACCGCGAGCAGGTTCCGCTTCAGTGTCGCTCGGCTTCTCTGCATGTTTTCTTGGAATAGAAAGTGTTGTGTGTGTGTATCTACTGGTTACGCGTCTCGAAGGATGGTGTCGTAACTGGATGCGCGTTGCTTCGCGTCTCGTGCGATTTCGCACGTCGCTTCTTCGTTCTTGGCGGAAGAAGAAGGCGGAAATGTATGGGCCGATACGCGCGCCTGCCGCCCCGCTTCTTCTCCCACACGGTCGCAGTCCACCCTCTCCCCACCCATCTCTACCGCACGGCCTTCGCGAAAGTCAGCGCAAACGAGTACGTTGGGTGAATGCTACTGGCATCAAATATTTTATTGTTGTATGCTACGTTTCTTCTATTATTACAATGACGGAGCTTGCGTTGCTAGTCTTTTTCAATTGGTATGCTTTGTACATTTACGTTGACTATTCGTTGTCAGCAGTTATAATATCTGTATTGCCCTATCCGCGTCATAGGGTTATGGGTGCCGATCTGGGTGAATGGGTGGGTACCAACATTTACCCACTGCTCTCTTGCACGAAAAACGCAGAAGCGTGACTCAAAACGAGTCAGGACGACTGATTTTTCATCAAAAAGGAAACCCTGATTTTTGTAAAGTAATTCAGGTGGTCCACACCATTTCCACACGTCGCAGATTATGGATCTTTTTATCACACAATTCACAATCCAAGGCAACATGGCAGCTATTGAATGCAGACGGGCGGGTGGTGCTTGGTGATGACGTGCAGGCAATCGCCGCGCTCAACCGTCGGCTCCGCATCGACGTCCGGACACGTGAACACGTACGGCAGCGTGTTGCCGCGGCGCAGGTCGTGCGCGCGGCGGTAGATGCCGAGCACGAGTACGCCCTGCTGCAAGCTACGCGCAAAGATGCTCAGGAACGACGTGCCCTCGAGCTCGCGCGCTATAGTCGCGGTTGAGAGCACGGGGTGGCGGAAGTCGTCCATGGTCTCCTGTTGCAAGCCCATGTGGTCCTCGTCCTCGTCGTCGGACTCGCCCTCGATGCTTGTGCTACTGTTGTCCTGAAACGAGCCGGCTTGACTGCTCGGATGCCGATCAAGCGCTGCTGCTCTATTGGCGGTACCGGTATGTGCGTTCGTCTGCACGCTGCTGCTGCTGCTGTTACTCTGCATTCCGTTCATTGTAGGTGGAATGACGCGCGCTTCAAAGTATTTCATCATGGACGACGCGAACGTGCGTTCGGACGACACTGCGTGATGATGACCTGACGAGTAGTAGTCGCCCGCGAGCGCATGCACGAGGTCGATCACGTACGGATTGAAGAATGACTGACACAGCAGCGTGTCCAGCACGCTGTCGACGAATACCTCACCCGCGGCGTAGGACGGCGCGAAGGCCGCGGGCAGCAGCATTTCCGCCTCTCGACCGCTCAAGTCGTCCATCCTGGCGGCTTTCGAGCGCGACAAGAAGCGGCGGCTGCGCTTGCGCTTGTACAACTGTGCGCTCGAGGCGCGGTGCAGCCCGTGGCCGTGGTTGCTCTGGCTACTCTTGTACGCAAAGTACTTGATGCTGTCGTGGCTGCGCACGACCGAGCACCCGAGTGTCAGTTTCTGCAGAGCGCCTCCTGGTCTCTCGTTAATGTCATGAAACCCTCCACTGCCACTGCGGTGCTGGATGCCGGACGACTGGAGGTGCTCGTGGTGCAGGTCGTGCATCGTCTGCAGTGACAGCGTCGACATGATCACCTGGTAGTCGATCAGGTGATCCGAGAGCTCCTCAAGGCTCTCCTCGCGGAACTCGTCGACGTGGTACTTCCAGTGGCCGGGGATCATGAGCACGGCCTTGGCCTCGAACGCACGCACACGCAGCAGGTCCTCGACATTCTGCGAGACGCCTCGCTTCACATAGACGTTGGCGGGCAGAGGCTGCGGCAGGTTCTCAAAGTCCGCGTCGCTTGGGAACCGCTTGACGAGCAGTAGGACAGTGGGCAGGCGCACACGGCCGGCGCTGTCTATGCGCTCCTTCTTGTAGAGTTCCTCGATGTAGCACGCGATCTGGTGGCCGTGTGCGAACGGCCCGCAGATGATGATGTGGTTCTGCAGGCGGCGCAGATGCTTCGTCGTCAGCACGGAGCTTGTGCGGCACAGCAGCGGCGCAGGTCTGCGTTGTGGCTGTTGTTGAACTCGACTGAAGGGCGGTAACATGGGCACCTGGGACGCCAGTGTTGATGCGGACGAGGACGCTGAGGAGGACGCAACTGAGGATGAGGACTCGGTAGAGTCGATGCGCCGTCGCCCTGGTATCAAGAACGTGCTCGTGGTCCCCGGCGGAACATACATGTGGTCCTGGGGCTCGAATAGCTCTGCGTCCAGAGCCACGTTCTGGTTGCCCTCGTTGGCTTCGTTTTCTCCGTTGAGGTCGTCGTCACCACTGTCACTGTTGTTGGCCAGGTCGATGGACCCACTGCGACTATTGACCATCGACTGGCGGTCCAACACGTTCTCGGACGAGAACACGAGCGTCGGCAGCCGGTTACTCGCGGTGCCGTACCGATCGAGCGACGAGAGTTTTTCCACTGCGTGCTTGGCGAACGACGCGCTCGGCGCAATGAAGAACGCAATGTCGCTATTGGCAGAGAAACACACACAAGCAAAGCGAATGGTGAGCGTGAGTCATGAAGGGCGAAGAGCTACGACTACTACGTACTTTTCCCGCAGAAGCTGGGCAAATGGACACAGACGGATGCGTTTGCCGTTGTCCTCGGCCGCGCCGAGCTTGTCGTAGAGCGCCACGAAGATGATCGAGAAGCTGTGGACAACAGAAGATAAGCAAGCAACACTGTGAGCCAACTATCGCGAGCCAACGAAGGTATCAGAACAAGACGTACTTGCTGTAGAGCATCTCGGCCACGTCCTCGTAGACGCGACCGTCGTAGTAGACGGGCAGGAAGACGGGGAAGATCTGGTGTTGCAGTCCGTGCGCGTACTCGGCGACCCAGGGCACGTTGGAGGCCTTGGCCTCCTCCACGTCGTGCTCCGAGGCCGAGTAGATCATGTTGAGCAGCAGCGCCGTGGCCCCGGGACACACGATGCTTCTTGCTAAGATCGCCGTACGCAGCCGCGGCGTGTTGAGCGCAACCTCGACGCCCGTGATTGTGCGCAAGCCGCGAGTGCGTTGTGAGGAGAGGATCTGCAGGAAGCACCGGATGTCACGCCGTCGTGAGCCTGAAGCCCTCGAGTGGACGCGGTTCTCGAAGCGGAACTTGTCGATGGCCAGCGCCTGAAGGATCGTGAGCGCATCTGCGGCGTCGGCGTGCTTGGGGTTGTCCTTGGGCGCAAGAATGAACACGGCGGCCGCGTCCTCGACCTTGGCGCGCTTGGCGTCCTTCTCGTTGAGCAGCGAGCCCTTGAGGTACGTCGTGCGGCGGCGGTACTTGACGTTGAGCAGCAGGCTCTGCAGTCGCTCGCTCGGCACGAGGTCTGTGAGGAAGACCACGTCCATGTTGACGCGGCCCTGGCGCGTGCGGTAGAACTCGCTCAGGAACTCGGAGACGGACTCGAAGCTCACGTGGCCCGTGACCACAACGTGGCCGCCGTTCTGCACGCTGCGCTTGCGCACGTTGTAGCTGTGCATGTACTCGTTCTGGAGTTTGGAGAGCTCTACGAGGCGGTTGATCTGCCGCGGGATCACGGTCACGACGACGATGATCATGAGCATCACGAAGAATTGCGCTGTATGGGAGGCAAAATAGGATGTGAAGAAACGGAGGGAGGTAACAATGTCAGCTTCTCACCACGCAAAGAATACGAAAAGGAGAATGACAATGGCAAAAGAGGCGTACAGGCCGTGTTCTTGGGCGTGATATCGCCGAAGCCGACAGTCGACATGGTCACGAAGACAAAGTAGACCGCCTGGTGAAACTGGAGCGCCGAGCCGATGGACGTGTAGTAGGACTCCTCGAGGATCTGGAAGACGCCCGCGGCCACGAACATGAGCGCAAAGATCAAGAACGCAAGCACACCCAGCTATAGAGTTTCACGCACGACAGGCACATAGTTAGTCTTGAACCATTGGCGAAGAGCTCATTTGAGCTGAGTACCTCGTAATCGAAGCCACGATAGGACTGCACAATCCGATAAAGACGCAGCACGGCGAGCATTCGGAAGACGCGCACCACGCGCACGAGCTGCAGGATGTCGAGTTGCAGCGACGCCAAGAAGTACTAGCATCAATGAATCAACGGATATCGTGGTTAACTATTTGACTGTCAGAGGTAGAGAGTTGTCCACAACATTTGATTGCGATGGAGCGAGGCTTACGGTGATCAGCGGAGGGACGATCGTGAGAATATCGATGATCCCCATGGGACTCACGACGAACCGCAGACGCTCTTCCGACGCATAGAAGTGCAGGCTCTAAAGTAATTGATCACAGCCACAGCAACACAGAGGCAGTGAGCGGACGCCATTTAATGGAGAAAACAGGCTCTGAACCATACAAAGTCGAGCGCGAAGAGCAGCGTGCAGAGGAGCTCGAACCGTGAGTACGCGCCGCTGCCTTCCGTGAACTCGGTGGACTCGTACGACTAGCACGAACACACACAGACCGTCACTTTCAGTGCGCACACGATTAAAGCGCATAGGTGGAAGGGTGACAGACACACGCACGTCGATGACGGAGATGACGACGAGCACGAGACTGAGCAGCACGTTGGTCGTCTCGAGTGCGATGCCTCCTTTCCTGTTTCGCCCAATGGCACAATCATTCAGTTAATATTCTGTCGTTCACAAGTGGTCAATCAAGCGAGCGAGTGGTAAGCCCAAGAGAATTGTCTCAGGACGACACTCCTACCCATCGATGAACGACTGCGCGCGCTCCTTCCATGAGAGCTCCTGGACGTCGCCGATCTGCTGTCTGCGCAGGCGCGCGGGCGCAGACGCCACCGACGACGCTAATGAGATGAGGAGAGAGAAACTGGGTACAGTAGCTTTCCAATGACACGGCAAGTGGGTAATGAAGAGCTCCTTTGGGTAATACGTACCAGCAGCAGGGGATGCGAGCGTGTGGTATGCTGGCGCGTCGTCCTTGGCGGCGGCGCGGCGCATGACGATTCGAAGCGGCACGAGGCTGCTGACTGATGATGAGACAGAAGACCACCGGTGCGAGTCTGGTGCGGATGTGGAGGCAGACGAGCGAGGGCGCTTCGTCCTGACAGGTGCTTGCGGTGTGAGAGCGAGGTGGCTTCGTTTGGCAGAAAGGGAGGGCAGAAGCTTGACATGTGTCGCCCAAAACAAGAAGATTCGTGGCACCTTATTTTATCTGATCGGGATGAGGTTTGAAAGTACATACATTTCTGAAGATATAGTGATGTGAGCAGAAACATTAAGTATGATGCGCGCCTAAAATAGAGTTAATTTGGGCATAAATGGAAGAGAAAAAGTTCAGTGATGACATCTTCGAAATAATTGTGCAGAATTTTAGCCAATGATATTGATTCTGAAAATAAGGTGGCTACATTTTCTAGATTCCAGCCAATCATACTTAGTGCGTGACTCGACTGATGTCATCCGACCCAGCTCCAATCACATTAATGTTGCACAAGTGTTGCTTTAAACGGCTGCAAACGTCTACAGCAACAAAAAAGATGGGCTCCTGTAAATAGTGAACTGGAAGCTCAACTTGGTATCCATGTGCAGCGCATGGTGTCTCTCTTGACAGCCGTGCGCTGAGCATGGCCCACTCGTCTATCTATGCATCTTTCTACTGCCACGCAACATAGCAGACACCGTGCCGCTCGCATTAATGTCGGCAATCGCCTCCTGGTTAGGCAGCATGGGCCTTTTTGCGGCGGTGGCGACGGCGCACTTTCTCAGCAGCACCGCGCACTTTCTAGTAGCTCTTTGCCATCCCTCACTGCTCTCTCAATGCGCCACAGCAAACACAGATCTAGACGATACTACTACCAAGAAAGGACTCGAGCGCATCTCAAAGGAACGATGAGGTCACGGCGCACGATCAAACGCGAGCCAGCAACCTGTGACCAAGGCGACGACAGCTCGGCTGCATCAGAGCTCCTAGTGATGCAAGCGTCTCACGAAGAGCTCTTCCGCGACGACGACAGCGAGCTCCTGCTCTCGGCTGCGAACCGATTCCTGTGCGAAGACAGTGGTAGCAGCTCCGCGCTTGTGTTTGCACCGATCGACGACTTCCCGTCTTTCCAGGCGCTGCTGCAAGCCGCCACATCCGCCGTAGCTGCTGGTGAACCTGATGCGGCTTCCCAATCGGCAAGTGCCACCACTGCTCGTGTGAGCACGCGCACGCAGAAGCGCCGCGAGCGCAACCGCATCTCGTGCCGCAAGACACGCCTGAAGCGCAAAGTGGAGCAAGCCAGCGAAGACCTCCTCGCGAGCAAGCGCGCCGAGCACAATCGCTTTCTCTCCGAGTTGCATCACGAGCTTGTACAAGCCGAATGCGACCGTCAGCGCAGCGACTCGAGGAAGCTTGAGAAAGAGCAGAAGGCTGTTGAGTTTGTCGTGCGCAGCCTGCACTTCCAGTTCATGGATCCCGAGTACGACGCCTCGTGGTGCTTCGAGTCCACTGCTACACACACGAGTCTCAGAGACCAAGGTGATGCAAATGATATGCTGCTGAAGCAGTGGCGAGTGATCATCGCTGAGATGGAGAACGCAAGCCTGGAGATTCTGCAGGTCCACGTTCAGCAAGACGGCTCGCCGTCCCAATACGTAATCTGCCAGTGGTGCCTTGTTGGACTCTCCAAGCAGCAGCTCCAGAACGGTCGAGCCGAGAGAGTCGTGGTCTCTGGAGAGACTGAAGTGCGCTTTCACGGCCGATCGATCGAGTCTATCAACATGCGCGTCAGTTGAAGCGAGCCTGCGAACGATGTGACAAGGCCGTCTACGTGTGTGTGCGTGTGTTAACTCTGCCAAGTAGGCATAATGAACTTGTTAGCGCAAAACCTGAGCCAAATGTTACCGTGGATGCTTGCGTTTCTTCATTACGTGTTACGGTCTTCAGCTTCGAGGGTTGTTGGGACAGCCGTCTTCGATCAGGTGCGCTCTCCAACCGCCTTTACCCGGCGCAATGTCGTCGTGACACAGCGGACAGCGGTTTGCCTTCTTCGGATGCGGGCAGGGCAAACAGTCGTTCAGGCCCACGTGCTTGTCGTAAAACTTGGCCGTGATCGCCTCGCCGCAGCGCGGGCACTCCATGTGGTTCTTCTTGAGCTCGCACTCGACCAGCAAGTGCTCATTCAGACATGAGATCTCGATCACCTGGCCGCACATCTTGCATGGGCTGAGCATCTTGCAGTCCGCCCAGAAGTGGTGGTCGAGCCGATCCGAGTCGAATCTGTCGTCCACCACACCGCAGAACGGACACGTGTACTCGTCCACGGACTCGTTGTCGTCTTCGTCGTTGTCGTGGTCTAACATTTCGTCTGGCAGCTTCGTCTGCGGTCGCGAGTTAGTCTGTCGACCGCCTCCACCACTGTTGGCTTGTGGCTTGTTGGCATTCCCACCACGCTGAGACGCTGCAGCAGCCTTCGCATTGGCTGCTTTCGCAGTCTCCGCCGCCTCGAAAGCTGCCTGGTACTCCTCCATTTGCTTTGGGCGGAGCGATTTCAAGTAGCCTTCGACCTCAGGACCAACGATCTAATCATACAGCAAGCGCACAGGTGAGCAGTTGCGTCGTTGACCTCGGCATCCCAGTTTAACTGCTCTTACCTCGTACAACGCGACCGTCAGCTCTTTCGCCGGATCCCGGATCTCGCGGTTCTGGTGCGCAAAGCAGTTGCTGTCCTCCAGGAAGCTCATGATCCCGCCGACCGAGTGGTCCGAGTCAGGGATCAAATCGAACTTGGCGACCAGATCCTTCATGACCAGCAGCCTGCCCTGGAGAAACTTGAGTCCGAGCGGCTTCTTTGACCGCTTTGTGAGGTGTGAGGCGACAAACTCCACGCCAACGTTCTTCGCAGACGCCAGGCGCATGAGGATCGCTGCAGCTTCGTCGCGCACTTTACTCTGCGGCTCGCCGAGCTTGTTCACGATCTGCGTCATGCTGTTGCCTAACTGCAGACAGCCACGCAACAAGTTTGTAAGTCCTCCCATACAAACTCTCATTAACAAGCATGAGCGGCACTCAGGTAGACTTACAATCTGGCACATGTTGTCGCGGCGGACTTTCGACGAGAACGGGAGCATGCGCTCCACGAGCCTGAACGCAGAGAGCGCCACCTGCGCGATACGGTCGCCTGCGCCACTCTGCACCAGCGTCGAGCACACTTCCAGCAGCTGAATCGGGTCTACAGGGTACCTCTCGAGCTCCATCGTGACTTTGCGGATCGCTGCGTCTCTGTGGTTCCACAGGTTGCTGTAGAAGCAGCGCGTGAAGAACAGTCCGATGACATCGATGAGCTGCTCGTTCTCCTTGGCGAGCGCAGCAGGAATCTCGTCCGGATCCGGTAAATTTTCACAATCAGGAAGGCCGCGGAAGTTCGAGTTTAGACCTCCGCCATTGCTGCCTGCACCACCACCAGTTGCTGGGTCCTCGTCGTCATCTTCCTGGGCGTGGCGACTGCTGCTGCTGCTCGTGGGACGACGGTTTGGACTACGGTCGCCTGGAAATCCACCGCTATTCCCTCGTTTCGATCCTTGCTGCTGATCCTCGGGGTACATGTCACGCGGTGAGAAGCTGGAGGACGAGGTGACGTTCTTTGTACCCAATATCGCAGCAGCCCCAGCACGCGGGAGCACTTGGCTGCGCGCCATGGCCCGCGATCCCTGTGCGCTGTTCCCGTTCCCTGAAAATGTTGGAGATGCTGACGACTGGTACGCGTTGCCTGCTGGCGCGAGAATCGGCTGGGACTCGTTACTGCCTACGGACGCTTCTAGCATATTGATCTCGTCCTTGATGCGCTTTGCCAAATCGTAGTCTTCATTTGCGACAGCATCGCGCTTCTGGGCTTCCAAGCGAGCCAACTGCAGACCGATGCTCTTGAGCTGCTCCTCCATTTGCTTAAGTCGCTTTGCCTGGTCGTAGTCCTCCATGGTGACCGCCTGGTCCTTCGCAATCTGGATTTCTCGTATCCGCGCCGCGGTCTTCGCGTCAAAGCGCAGGTCGAAGCTCAGATCGTCGTTGCCGCCACCTGGAGATGGTTTTGGGTTCGAACGCAATGCTGGAACGCCGCCACCACCGCCAAGCAGCTCGTCCGTGGACTGGTTCGGAAGCTCATCGTGCAGCATTGCGAGCGGCTCACCGAGTAAATTGATCGCCATGACGCCCACTTGACTGTAGATGTTGCGCTCGTTGATGTAGCACTGGTGCAACAGCATCTTGACGAATATGGCTTCATTGTCGATGTGCACGGTCTTGAGCTCGCGCGCCATGTAATTGCTCTCCACATTCGATTTGAGCGTAAGGAATCTATGAATAACGTCGTTAGCAAAGCAGCCACTGTGAGTCACATCACCCTGCCTCTGAATATAAGACTCATGGTCGTACCCGAGGCGCTGGAACGTGGCGTCGTGCAGCGAGCTGCTCTTGCTCAAAAACAGCTCGATCTTGGTCGCAATGTGGGTCTGGTGAGACAACAGCTGTACCTACACGCGTACAAAGCACATGATCGACATTTACATGTAAGATACGAGCATGTGATAACTTTGTCGTGAGCGAAGCGATCGGCGCTTGTTTGTTGGTTCCGGTACCTGCGTGATGCGACAGGCACCGTCCTGCATCTTGAGCACCAGCTCCTGCGGATACTCGCAGTTCCTATCAGCATACAGCAAAACCACACACTCGTCAGCACCATACAGAAGATCATAACATCATATGGGAGGACACTTCGCACTTCATACTTTGGCGTGAGGAAGCCTTTGCTGCTCGCCGCGTGCTCATTGAGCTCTCGTGCCGGGAACGCCGGGTCTTCGCCCGAGCACGACACCACGGTGAACCGTAGCTTGCTCATCGCGTCGTCACTCCGTCACTGTATCTGTATCTCGTATCTCGTGCTCACTCGTCGCCTCTTCAACCCGCGCGCCCGCCCGCGTTGCCGCTCTTTCAACAGCACCACAGCATATTGGAGCCGCAAGCAAGAGCAGCTTCAAACGAAACGGCGCGTCAATTCTTTTTTGAATCGTGAGGGGTTTCACGCACGCAAATCAGTTAAACCACAAGATGAATTGCGGCAAGCGCTTACCAAGCCAGCAAACAGCAAAGCGCTTCGTTGTTGCGCAGTTGGAGGATCGAGAGCCAAAGGCGGCAGGAAGACAAGGTGAGCGATTGATGATAGGGCGTCTCTGTGACGGCGACGTGTGCATGGCGTGTATGCACGTATACTATACACGCGTATCGGCACTTGATCGCTCATCACCGATTGCTGCGCTCCTTCCTGCTTGTATACCCACCCCGATCGTTTCGCTAACGAATGCAATGTCCCCCCTTTCTCGACTCATCTTATTAGCGCATCGACTCGGCTCGACCCGCTCGCTCGCACCTTTTCCCCTCGCTCGCTCGCGCGTTCGCTTACTGTAAGAACACTCACTGGATCTCTAACTCTAGACAGCAGCAATGCCAGCGAAGAAGAACCGCGTGGTGGACGACAGCGAGTCGGACGGCGGCAACTCGTCCGCAGCGTCGGGCACGGCGAGCTCGCGTGGCTCGCGCTCCGGTTCCGGCTCGGATAGTGGCTCAGGAAGCGGCTCCGGCTCAGACTCTGGCAGTGGCTCGGGCTCCGGTTCGGGTTCTGGTTCGGGCAGTGGCAGTGGCTCGGACAGCGGCTCTGGGAGTGGCTCGGGTTCTGGGTCCGGCAGCGGCTCTGGCAGTGGCTCAGGCTCGGGATCGGGCACCGGCAGCGGATCCGACGGCTCGAACGCGTCTGCGAAGAAGAAGAAACGCGTGAAACGTGCGCCTGCGAAGAAGGAGAAGAAGGCTACGCCCGCCAAGGCGAAGGCCAAGAAGACGTCGTCGCCCGCGAAGCGCACTGCGAAAGGCAAAAAAGCCGCTGGCTCATCTGCGCTGAAGAAAGAAACGCTCGAGAAGGCGAAGGCTGAAGCGGACGCCGATGCCGACAATGAAGCTGACGAGGCGCCGGCGTCGCGTGGCAAGAAGCGCTCGTCACACAAGATCGAGGACGACGAAGACAGCGAAGCCGAGCTGGAGTTTGAACAGAACCTCGACGGTCTGACCGAGGTGGAGAAAGAGAAGCGACTCCTGTAAGTGTGCTGTGGGGATGTGGGAAGTGTGCGTGATGATGCTAACAAACTCTCATCGTCTGCTGTTGCTTGTTTACTTCAGTGAGAAATACGAAGCTGATGAGCAGAAGAACAAGGAGAAGGACCTGAAGAAGCGTTTGGCGGCATCGCAGGGCAAAGCGGGCGACGAGTTTGACGAAAGCGAGGAAGAAGGTGAGGAAGAGGACGACGAAGAAGTAGTCTCGACGCGTCGCGGCGGTCGCAACCGTGAGAGCGATCGCCGCAAAGAGGCGCTCAAGAACCTCAAGGTGAACAAGTCCAAAGGCTCCGGCGATAAGGCCCGCTCGATGCTTGTCGACCGTTTCGGTGACGATGACGACAGCGATGGCGAGGGCGTTGGCGGCGGAGCGGGACGAGATCTCGCGGAGAAGCGTCGCAAGCGCCACGAGCTGCAGCGTGGCTCGCGTGGACGCGGTCGTGACGATGACGATGACGATGATTACAGTGGCGATGACGATGACGACAGCAGCAGTCGACGTAAGAAGAGCGGACGTGACGCAGAAGCCGGTGGTGCTGGCAAGGTGACGCTACCGCTCACACTCGATGGTGGCCGTGTCGACGAAGAAGAGGAGCTCAAGCCTGAAGAGAACGTCCCTGTGAACTGGAACCAGGCGAACCACTACCTGCTGAAGAAGCGCACGTTCTTTGAGAAGTACTTTTTCGAGCCGTACTTTGACAAGCTCGTGCGCGGCGTGTACGTTCGTATTCCAATCTCGGTGGTCGATGGCGAGATGGTGTACCGCTTCTGTGAAGTCGTCAACGTGTGCAAAATGGCGAAGGCGTACAACTTTATGGGCGAGTCCACGAACAAGGGTGTGATCTGCGCGTTCGGCAAGAGCAGACTCGAGTGGAAGCTCAACGGTGTGTCTACGCACTCGCTCAAGGAGCGCGAGTTCCTAGTTTGGCGCGCGACGCTGAACAAGGAGCGTCAGCATTTCCCAACGCACGCGGAGGCGAAGAAGCTGTACCGCGACAAGCAGAAGATGATCTCGAACCATCGCTACACGGAGGAAGAAGTGAATACCATGGTGAGTCGCAAGAAGGAAATTGGTGGCTCGACCGTCTCCCTCGGTGTCCAGCGTGTTCGCCTCGAGCGCGACTTGCGAGCTGCGCAGGACATGAAGAACTTTGAAAAGGCAGTGAAGCTGGAAGAGCGACTGCAGAAGCTGCTAGCGGAGAACGAAGCGCGACAGAGTCGAAAGAGTGACGACGTGCTCCGCATCAATGAGATCAACAAGCGCAATCGCGAAGCCAACCAGAAACAGGATCTGCAAGCGCAGGAGCTGAACGACGCGGTGCTGGAGAAGATGACGAGCGCTGAGCGTCTCCAGTTCGTGCGTGCGAACTCGAAAAAGATGTATCTATCGAAGGACATTTTGGACAAGAATCTGGCGGACGGCAAGCTGATCAAACTGCCTGACGGTCGCATCATGACGCTCAACAAAGTGCACGAAGTAGAAGCGCTTCCAGATGATCTCGTCGCCGGCAAGTTTGGCGTCACGAAGGACAAGAAGGGGTCGAGTAGTCTAGAGATCGACATCGACAAGCTCCTCGACAAGCAGCGCGAGCGCAAGATGAAGGAGTCACTCAAGATTGCAGAGAACCGTAAGGACGAGGACTCGAAGGTCGAGTTTGTTGGCGCCGCGCCGACAAACGTGCAGGAGATCGCGAACTCGACGATCCGCATCCAGGACAGCGACGGCTCGTGGATGACGCTGCGCCCGGCGAACGAGATCGTGAAGCAGATGCAGAACAAGCCCGTGATCTCGGAAGAAACGAAGGCAACTCGGAAGGGCATTACAGTCAAAGAGTACTTCGACCGCGTCAAGCGGCGACGCGTGGGCGAATAACTGGACGATAGGAGGTGTGCAGCCATTGAGAGAAGAAGAGGAAGAGTGCGCGAAGTCAATGACAAAAAATAAAGAAGACCGCGTGCTGAAGACGGCGCCTTTGTTTCCAGAAGCCTACAAATGTGAGTGGTGTTGCATTTGAATTGTCTTCTCGCTACAGGCTCTCGGAGATCTAATCAGTCTCTTCGCGCACAACAGAGGGACAGAAAGCACTGCACTCAAGGGTGAGCTGTTAGCACTGTTCGCAGACCAGCGATCGAGCGTCGACAGTGGTGATGAAGATGTAATGTGATTGGCAAAACCGATTTCTTAAATATGGTTTTTGGCACGAATGAACTAACTGACGTACACACAAAGTTCCTATAGCTACATCACTTATGGAGTCAGCTTCCAGCCGCGCACGGTCTGGTGGAACTGCTGGCGCTGCGTGATCTTCGCCTTCTCTTCAGCGGTCAGCGGCAGCGCCTTGATGCCAAAAGGGCACTCCTGTTGGATGCCCCGCTCTGCGAACGAGCCGGCGTAGAACTCGGCCGGGCGCGCCACGGAGCGGTAGATCTCGTCCTTATCCACGTTCATGAGCATGATGTCGTCACTGTTGACGTACAGCAGCTGCGCGTCGCTGCTGCGCCCACTGTTTGATGGGAAGTAGTGCAGACCGCCGCCGCAGAGCATCGCGTTCGCCTTGCCGCCGTATTCGCGGACATCCGTGCCGAGCGAGCCAACGCCGTGGTTCGAGAACGTGTACTGCGTCTCAGCCAGCTCGCAGGCGATGAAGAAGAGCTCCTTGTCGCCATAGGACGGCGGGATGGGGATGCCGTTCATGGCGAGGAAGGACGCCAGGATTGCAGTGGCGCGCGGCTGCTTGACCTTGTTCCAGAGCAGGAGGGACGAGTCCATTTCGTGGCCCGCGCGCAGGTTCCACGAGTGACTGGACAGTAGGAACTCGCTCGGCTCGAATGGGAGCTTGACGTGCGTGGTCTCGCTCTGCTTTTCTGCGCGCTCTCGAGGGATGTTGGCGAGCGGCTGATACGGCGCAACGTCAAAGTTGGACAGGTACGCGTGCAGAAAGCTGATGGGCTTGTCGTCGGGCGAGTTGGGGACGCGCTCGGCCAGGTAGTCGTTATCAGAGCTAATGCGGTCGTGGAAGAAGAGCGTGCCCGTCTGCTTGTAGCTCTCCAGGTCCCAGAGCTTCATGGGGTTCTGGAAGAAGAGCGTGTCGGCGTCCACGAGCATGAGCTCCTGGAACTGCGAGAAGATGACCGAGATGATCTTGATGTTGAAGCCGCGGAAGCGCTTGTAGCACTGTCGTCGGTTGCCGCAGAAGAGCTTGCGTTCAGGGCCGAGGATGTTCGTCGCCGCCAGCGCCTGTTCGCACACATCGTAGACGCGCACGAGCGGATCTCGACTCTGGATCATCAGCTGGAACTCGGGCTTAAAGTCGCCGCAGTACGGGATCTCGATGGGCAGGTCCATGCCGAGCGTACGCAGCTCCAGGATGACCGACAGCCCCAGGTGCGCGATGTCGTCGAAGAGCGGGAGCACGAGGCCGCGGGGCACGGTCGCCTGCTGCGCGTAGTGCGCGAAGCTGAGCGCGAACTCGCGGTGCATCTTGGCTCGCTGGAACTCCCGCAGCCGCTCGTCCGCCCTGGTCTGCGCCAACTCCTGCTGCGCGCGGCCCCAGACCTTGGGCTTCTCGTCAACGTCGATCGACGACTCGATGCCGAGAGACGATTTGATGCCGTTGAAGATGCGCACGTGTGGCAGGTCGCTGCCCGTCGAGACCGTGACCACGAGGCTCGAGACCATGAACGTCATGCCGACCAGCGCGATGAGCGCCATCTTCTGCAGCTGGCGCGGCGACAAACCGCTCAGGCTCACCATCAGCGAGTGGCGCTTGGGCTGCTCGTCCATCTGCTGCTGCTGCTGTGTGGTTGACTGGAGCTCCAGGTCGCACACCGAGGCGAAGCGCTTCATGGTGCAATTCTTCATCTGCGTGTGTGGCTCTATCTGTGTGGGAAATCTACAAGTGAACTGGTCTAACTGTCGAATGCGTGCATGTCTAGGCGATCAGGCGAAGAGCTCTGTGCGCAAGTGGAGAAACCGAGCGAGTGCGATCCCGCCCCATCCTTTCGCAGCACGAAGATGATGCGGCGAGAAGAGCCATCAGGATCGAGGGAGCGAGCGAGCGAGTCGGACTGGGACGCGACGACGGCCAAGCAGCAGCCAACGTTTGCACGAGCTGATGACCGTGTGATTGCCTACCAAACAAGCTGCTGCTGCTGCTGCGGTCCATTTGATGCGACAACGCATTACACCAGCTAATGCGCGACATGCAGATCGCACGACGAAAAAGGCCGCCACTCGATAGTCGAGCGGATTATTAGGGATGATTAATGGCAAAAATGAAAAGAACCGCACCGACTTCACGCCGTTGTTTACCGTTTGATACAAAAATAATTCTATGTATTGTCGCTCTGAGATACAGGGCGGAGTCTGAATAGCACACCTGTAACGCTAATACGAACTTGAAGCAACTCAACAACAACATTGTGCAAAGCACATCAGGAAAGTGTCACAGCGATTCCGCTGGTTGCAGATGTAATGACTAGTGATACATAATATATACAAAAATAATACGGTTATTTACACATCGCTCAGTAATCTTCACAGTCGGTAGTGACAAGACGATCGGTAGCTCCAGTCACTACAATGTGTAGTTGACGTCTGCAGACCCTGATGTGTGGACACGATGTAGCCATCTTGGTGACCAACTCACAAGATTTGACAATTCTATCAATTTGAAGATTCCGAGAGTTGCTGAAACAGGGGATCACAAATTCAAGGATTGATGGATGGATGGATTTGCGTGGAGCCAAGATAATCAACACTTGGCGTGGGACGAAAGTGGTGGCCGTCAACATGTGCCATCCTCTATCAGACACGAAACATAGTACGTGTCGCTGCTTGTAGAGTGTCCAGGTTCCCTTTCCGTCGGCATCCTGGAATATGGAGAAGCTGGATGGCGCAGGAAGATGTGGGCTGCATGCAGTACGACAGTGCGACTCCTGCTTGTGTTTGCTTAGGTATCAGTGATCAAGGAACTGACTGTAAGCGCTTATCGGTAATGATGGAGATTCGCCTTCAATCGTCTTCCTCCTCGTCTTTCATATTGTTGGACAGCAGAAGCGATTCGACTGGAGTAGTGGGCGAGCGATGGACAACTCCGGCGATTGATTGCTTTCATTCCCATCGCGCGCATCACGCGTAAGCGCTCGAAGTTTGCTACTGATCCTTCGATCGGTCGAAGAATGCTTTCAAACTCCAAGACTTCTAAAATTTTGTCGTCCATGCAGCTACTGGCTGCTTTGAACAGCATCACGAGACATCACATTCCACGACATCTGCAAGCTTTGGAGCATCAAGCCAACAGTTGGTTGTTCCTGTCTGCTGCTGCAATTTTGAACCTAAAACCGAGGAGCGACATTCAAACAACCTTCGCGCCACCTTCAGTGCGGTTGTAGCAAAGTTGAAGTTGCTGTCTGCGACTGAGCGCGCACACGAGAAAGAGAGCGACCGAGGCGGCGACGACAACATGCCGAAGCGCCTGGTGCTGGCGAGAGAACTGTAAAATGGATCTGGTGCGTCGCGATTGTCTTTGTTGTACGCTTTGTCTGCATCACGACTTGCTTTTAACGGGAACCATACGAAATTGAGGTGAGTTAGGCAAGTCGAACACGCAAGGTACGTGCGATGCGCCGTGTATGGGCATAGGAGGCAGCATCGTTAGCTGGTTGTATATCGTGCGGCCCTGACATGGGTTCTATGTGGTGGCGCTGTGCCTACTGCTGTCGTCACCGCTGATGCGATCTGCTTTGCGCTAGAGGAGGGAAACTCAACATGACTGCGATTAGCATTAGGGAAGAGCTGCAGTCGACACAATCGACCAAGTCCAAGAAAAAGCTGTCAGCGAGCCGCGTTACACTCAACATCATGACACGTCATGACGCGTAAGCATCGATTCTGGGTTGGTGTGAGCTTAGGACTCGCTGGTCATTGCTGCTGCCAGTGTCTGCCCACACACTGGCCACCGGACTCACAAGCTGAACAACCGCAATCTGCCAGTAAAGCGTACGGATATAATCACAAAAGGTTAGGCGTCTTGTTACTCATTCTGCGGTGAGGCGGATCTCAAGCGACAACTAACTGCGAACCCTGTGTGGGATCAACATCGACGTATCGTTGTGGTAAGCTTCTCTGTTGTTGAGTTCGAGATGATCAGATATGCTCACTCTTACATCAGACTACATTGCAGGTTGATTCGGCAGAGCCTGGTGCAGCAAAACGCCGGTGGCGCTGGCTGCTTACGCACTGAATGCGATTTGAGCAATGAGACTTACTGGTGGGCTGTGAAGGCACCACGAGGTGCGCCCGTCAACTACTGGATCCATCTTTATGATTGCAGCACGTCCATCTCTTGGTCAGGCAGCTAGCTCACTACATGGCGAGCTATTTGATCCAAGTCGAGATATGCGAGCAAGGTGAAATGTAAATGCCGAGCAAGAGAGCAGAGCTGAAGGAGGAAATACTCCAGCCACCAATTGCAAACGACTGACTAAAAGGTGAAGAAAAAAGAAAAATATCTTACTATTTTCCAAAGAAATAGGAATCACAAGCGGTGGCATCACACCAGAAGCAGAGTGACAAGGCAGGTATCCCAGCTTCTCACCCTTCAGCTAGCCTAGCTAATCACACCACCACCTGCAAACTACGTGCTGCTGCTAGAGTCTCGAGAGAACGAGACGCTTTACTTGGTGGCTTTCTTCTTCTTCTTCTTGTTCTTCTTCAGGGAAGAGGCCAAGATCGCCGCGGTCTCCTCGTCGAGCGTCTTCTCCGACTGGATGCGGTCCGACGGGAACGGCAGGCCCGTGATCTTCGTCGTGCCGTTCGGCAGAAGCAGCACCGTGAGCTTGAAGTGCGCGATCTTGTCGCCCTGGCGGCCTTCCAGGATCGGGTACGGCTGCAGCAGGTCGTGCTTCACGCACTCGACGACACCCATGCGAGCCTGGGACTCGTCCTCAAAAGCGCGGATCGTGAACGGCAAGGTCGGGAACTTGGTGTTGATCTCCTTGAACACGTAGCGAGACGCCTTCATCTTGAGGCGGTACTGCTTGTCCACCTGGCGCTTGAACACAGTCGTGCGGCGCTCGCTGTTCAGTGGCTTCTCGAGGCCCGTGGTGTAGCACACGTCGATCGTGTACACCTCGTTCGCCTCGAAGGTCACCTTCGGCGTGCGGTTCTCCACATCGATCTTCTGAGCGATCAGCTTGTTGCCGTCAATGACGAAGCGCTTGAGCTGGTGCATGAGCGTGCCCTGGATCGACTTGACGCCGTAGGCCTCCTCGAGCTTGGTCAGCGCCTCGGTCACCTGCAGGTTCGTGTTGCCCGGCTTGATCAGACGCGCGCAGATCTCGACGGCGTCGTTAGCGCACTTCAAGACATCGGCCTCCTCGCCCTTGAGCTCGGGGTACGGGGTCTCCGCGGCCGAGCCCTCCTCTGGCACAACGACCGTGTGGGCGACGACGGCGATGAAGCCATCCACGTGGCAGCCGAGGTCGATCTTGACCCAGTCGCCGGCCTTGACCTTGAGCGACTCGTTCGGGAGCGGCGAGTAGTGGCAGATCGTCTCGTTCACGGACAGGCACGTCGGGAACGCAATGCCCTTCTCGACCTTCTTGCTCTTGAAGATCGTGCTGCAACGCTGCTCGATGATGAGGTCACCAAACTTGCAGATCTCAACCACGTCCTTGCCAGCCACGAGCTGCGCGAGCACGCCCTGGAGCGCCGACTGCGCGATCTCGGCCGCAAGGCGGTACTTGGTCACCACGTCCGAGTTGCTGCAGTCTTCCACGACCTTCTCCTCCTGCGTCTCCTCGACCTCCTCCTCGCTGTCGCTGTGGTTCGAGCGCTCGTCGTCCGACATGATGCTGGCGTTGCGTTGCTTCTTCTCGCGGGGCTTTGCTTCCAAAAGTGAATGGCGCAAGAGCGGCGAAAGGAAGAAGGGGGCTCGCGCTTTCGGCTCGCTTGGTGGGTGGGTGGGGAGTTTCAACCCGCCCACAACCACCACCACCACACAAAAGATCCAAAACCAAACATGCGGAAATCGCACTTAAGAATAAAAATACAGTACAAAACCCTGTGCAGTCCGAAAAGGATCTGTGTAATTCAACATGAATGCGATGTGTACCACAGGTCCCATGCAATGCTCCACTCTTGCCAGCGCTATGCTGTGCATGGCTAGACGAATGAGTGCCTGGCGATAAGAGGAAACGAAAAACCGCCAATACGACTGACTGATAGCCTTCCAGCCAGCCACCAACCAAAACGGCCACGCCTCACTCCGCAACAGGTTGCATCATTTCTCCATCCCATCCACCCTACTGGTTCCAGAAGCAAAATGCAGCATCGCACCTGTTCATCCATTCGTTCGTTCGTTCTTTCGTTCATTCATCCACACGCACGTAAAAATCGACAGAAACGACCTGCTTGCCGTGCTGAGAGAAAAGAAGAGCCTGTGCGTGGCATCTTCTTCTCATGCCGCCGCCTCCGCTTTCCACTTCTTTCGCAGCATCGTCGCTGCTTTTGCCACTTTCTCATTGCTATAGCGCAACAAGAGAATCGCCAGCCAAAAGTCAGCCAACCTCCATCTTGTCACATCACGAATAGCTCATAAACACGATCGAATAGTAGCGCAACGAAGCATACCTGGACTTTCGCAGCTTGGAGACCACGACGCCGATCTTGGATTTAATGATGTCCTGCGTCGACAGCATCATGCCCTGGAGCTTCTCAAGCACGGCCAGGTGCGAGATCTCGCCCTCCTGCGTGTCCTTCTGCTCTAGAATGCGGTTCATGCCTTCGAGCGACTTGACGCGGTCCACGTCCGAGCCACTGTCCGTCTTGGACTTTGTCAGCTGGATCCACGACTTGCGCAGGTTGATTGCGGCGATCGACACCTTGTCGTTTCTGTACGAGCAGTACCATAGAGAGCAGGGATCAGTCATTGGAAATACATCTGCCGCTCATTCCTTCACGGGCTTGAACGAACGTACGCATGCTGCCGGAGGTTCGCCACGGCGCGCGCGATGCCCGTGTTCTTCAGGTGGGACATTTGCAGACGCATCTAGTTCACAGACAGCAGCATCCCATACAAAGAAGTCAGCATCAAAACCAAACATTCTCTCAGCAGCCATCGCACGCAAGGCGCACCTTTGCCAGCTGACCCAGACACGCGAGCATGTCGTCGTGGCTCGTCTCGGCGCTCTCGAGCTTCTCCTTCATCTCCAGAATGTCCTCTTCGCGGATGGGCTTGGGCGCCGGTACGAGCTCCTCGACGTCCCACTGCGTTGCGATGGCCGCCACCAACTTTGCCACCGAGTCCTCTTCATGGGCGCGCAACTCCACGAGCTTGGCCACAAGCGGCGACTTCGCAAAGAGCTCCTTGTCCACAGTCGGCAGTTGCTGCTGGAGTGCGGTCAGCGACTTCACGAGCTTTGGCTCTTCGTTCAGTGCCAGTCCCAGCTCTCGCTCAGCGTCCATGAGGCGTTGGGTGATGCGAGCCGCGTCGTCATCCTTGTTCGCTTCAGGCTCTTCGCTCTCAGCGACAGCTTCCGGTTCCTCTGGCTTCTCCATCTTTACGTCCTCTGCCTCAGCAACTGGGGACGCTGGTGCAGCCGCAACCTCCATGTTCTCAGCAGGAACAGGCTCTGACAGCGGAGCTGGCGGTGCTGGCTCCGACTTCACGGAGACGACGTCGTCCGCAGGAGCGTCCGTGCCGTCCTCCATAGACGCGATGACGCGCGCGACGCCATCTTTGATCGACACCTTGTGGTGGCGCAGATCCATGTTCAGGCGCTTCTCAAGCAGCTTGCGCACGGTCTTCGTGGTCATCTCGTCAAACTGGCAGTTGGCCAAGATCCACTTGATCTCCTTCTCGAGCACAGTGCTGAGCGCTTCGCCCGTGAGCTCCGAGCCCGAGCTCTTACTCTTCCCAGACTTTGGCTTCACGTCACCACTCTTCACATCCGCAGCCTTCTCTTTTCGCGCCACCTTGCTGGGCGAAGCCTTGCCTGGCGACGCCTTCGGGGATGCCGATGGAGCTGCTGCTTCACTAGCATCGCCACTCGTAGCAGTGGCAGATGACGATGCCTCGTCAGTCGTAGCAGGTTTCTTGCGCTTCTTGTCCTCTTGACTAGAAGCCGACTGCTCCTTGTCCTTCTTGACGCTCTTCTTCTTCTCCTTGGGCTCCTTCTCCTTCTTGGTCTTGGACGCTTTCTTCTCCTTCGCAGGCTTCTTTTCCTTGGATGACACCTTCTTCTCCTTGGACGACGCCTTCTTCTCCTTCGCAGGCTTCTTCTTGCTCTTGCTGGTCTCCTGGTCCGACCCGCCACTCAGGTCTTCGTCCTCCTGCTGCTCCTCTTCATCATGGTCACTCGCAGCTGCGTCGTCGTCGTCTTCTTCCATGAGCTCTTCGCGCTCCATTGGTGGAGGTGGATCCAGCGTCGGGTCGAGGTCCGACGGCACCATGTGCGGAGGCAATCGGATGTCCTCGGACGTGGATAAATAGTCCTCGGCCTCCTGGATGGCGAAGAGCAGATCGTCGAGCGCCGCCTTCTTCTTGATCAAGTGCTTCGGGTGGCCCTTGAGGAAGTTCTCCTTGTCGGCGCACTCCCACGGCTTGAGCACCACGCCCTTGTTCAGCCGCACCTGTCCGCTGTGATGTCATCCAGCCCACGTCATATGAACGAATCAGCCAGCCATGCAGCAAGCAAGTGGTATATGGCAGCGAGCGAGTACGTACAAGTCGTGCGAACCGAAGAAGTACACGATCGCATAGTCCTTGGGGAAGTCTCGCGCCTTACGCAGAATGCCCTTGTGTCCCGAGCCTGCATCGTCATCCACACGCATACAAGACCCGTCTGTCAGCACAATACACACACAAGCGTATGGACATCACTACGATGCTCATTCGTACCGAGTATGTGGAGGTTTGGACGCAGCTTGGTGGCGTCACAGATGTACACGGGCCACCACGGGTACCCTTCGAGAATGTGCCATCCGACCGAGTTGGGCGGGACGTCGCTGCTCGCCATTCCGCTCCAATGTCGCGTGCTACTGGTGGTCTGCTAGGTCGTAGTCGAGAGGGCGAGGGGTCGTGGGGTCGAGAGCACCTTGGGTCTCACGTCACGCGCGTCGTCCTCGTCGTCTTCGTGGCCGACCTGTGTGGCGCAAGCGGGTGCTGTGAACGCTGTTGTTGACCGTGGGCTTTGCTCGTTTGGCGCACCAATCGTATCTAAACGAATGCGTTTTTGGCGCCACAAATAGTATATGGATGGCACCTTCGTGCAACATGCATTGATAGAAGGGAAAATGTATACTTTGACAGGCGTTGCTCTATCGTGACGTCACTTTATGTTGCTCGTAAAAACGTTTTTACGATACAAGTGTTTACCAATGGTATAAATATATTTCTAAGTTTAAACAAGCCAAAATACTGGTGAATAACCAGCAATTCCTATAACCGATACTACTCAACCTATACTGTCATATATCGGTATATTAAAAGTTTAACTACCAAGCTTAAGCCTGTAAATGTATGAATAGTATCAAGAAAGTTAAATTAAATTGTAATTTTTTTAAATGCTTAACATGCGCAGCCAAAATCTAATTGGTTTTAAAAATTTATGAAACAATTAATACATTTTATAAATATATTTTAAAAAGGTTCTGCCTTATAAATGCTGTTCTTAAAAAGCCTCGCCAAGTTTTTTGTGACAGGAAACCCACAAGTCAAGGTAGAATTTAACTATACAAATGACAAATTGCATTTCGAATTGCATTTGCTGATTTCCTGTCACGGGGTCGAAAAATATAAATGTGACGAAAAACTTCTTTGCATTTTCTTTTTGAGCATACAAAGTGCAATATCCAATTCTAATTCTAAGCAATGTTCTTGTCAAAGCTTGTTTTATTAGGAGTATGTATTATGTTTGAAAGCGTGAACGCTATTTTAGCAGCAACAGAAGAAGCAAAAACAGCAGCAGAAGAGAGCGCTTTGGCGATGTGGCGCTTGTGGGCGTGATCCGCTCAAGTCACTCGAGTACTCGGAAGATCGCGACTTCGTGTCCGAGCTGGAGCAGAACGCCGCCGTGGCGAGGTGAGCAAGCGCACTCGTGCTCCTCGCCAGGACTCTCGTCACTGCCGCTTCAAGAGTTCGTGTTCGCAATTTCGCCCAAGGAGGTGGGCAAGCCCTTGACGAACGTCGCGCTCAGTTTCTCCGGTTGTATGAAGAGCTTCTTCAAAAGCTTCTTCATATGGCTCTCATCTTGGTCGCTCTCTTCTGTTCATCCAAAGCGAGTCGTGTCATGAAACACAGTCCTTCGCACTGAAGGCATGGACTTCTGTCTCCAGTGGACGCATGCGTTTATGTTTGCCAGCCTCTCCACCAACCCACATTGAGGATGCAATAGGTACCAGCCACCGCGAGCACTAAAGTACCTCATCACATGGAATATACAACCCGACTATCGAATGGAGGTGTAAGTAAATACATAGATTGGGAATCAGCATAGTCGTGTAGCAGCAAAACGGAAGAAGGTCAACTCTATTGCTTGGTGGTCTTCTTGCCCTTCTTCTTCGCCTTCTTCTCCGCGAGCGCCGCCGCCTTGGCCGTGGCCGCCTCGGGGTTCTTCTTGTCCTCCTCGAGCTGAGCGCGCTTGTCCTCGAGCGCCTGGATCTTGTCGGCCTTCTTGCCGAGGCCGAACTGCATACGGTCGTATAAGCGCTTCGACTTCTTCGACATCATGCTCTTCGCCAGCTCGTGGAGCTCTTCCTCCTCTTCCGCGCGCTTCACCTTCTTCGACTTCTTCTCCGTCGCGTCAGCGGCTGTGGCCGCTGACGAGCTGTCGGCCTCAGCCTTGCGCTTGAGCGACTTCGCGGCAATTTCTTCCACGTCGTCGTCCGACTCGGCTTCGTCGTCGGATTCGACCTCGTCCGTCTTGCCGTCCAGCTCGGCCTTGAGACCGGCCGCGTACGCCTCCTCCTCGTCCTCCGAGACGTCGTCGGCGTCCACATCCATGTCGCCGACCTCGCGCAGCACCTGCGTGGCTGACTTGAGCTTGTTGAGCTGCTTACGGTACTCGGGCGTGTAGCCCTCGGCGGCGTCGTCCACGAACGGCGAGAGGTGCGGCGGCAGGTCTGCACCCGGTACGTAGCGCGTCAGTGGGAGCAGCATGCCGTTGTTCACGCTGTCAAAGACCCACTGCGGCTGCACGTACTCGCGGTTGAAGTACCGGTGGCCCTGGTGCGGTCGGTCCATGATGTGATGTGTGATGCGTTCGTTCTTCTCCGTGTACGGCGAGCCGGCACCTTCCCAGCCGATCGTGGCGCCGTGCGAGCGGAGCACGAGCTCCAGGCATGCCGACGGCACTTCGCGCGACAGGAAGAAGTACAGGCCGCTGAACAAGCTCTTCTCGCTCGCCTCCTTGCGCTGCTCGTTGTAGATCTGCGTCGCGAGCTTGCTGGACGCGAACGCGGCCTCGAGCGGCTCGCTCAGCTCACCGTAGTTGCGCTGAGCTTCGTCACCTTCGTCTTCGTTCTCGAACGACGAGGTATCAAGGCTCTTGGAGAGCGTCTTGATGCGCTTCTCCGACTCCTTCTGTTGCTTCGTGACCTCCTTTGGCGCCGCAACGCTCTCCTCGTCACCCGACGTCTCGTCCTCGCCGTCGTTCTTCTCAGCGTCGTCCTTCTCTTGCTGCTGAGCACGCTCTAGCTGCATGGCAGCGAGCTGCGCACCGGCCTGGTCGAGCTGCAGGTCGATCTTTGGCGGATACGAGATGCCCAACTCCGTGTAGAGTTGGTAGTTGACGAACTTGAGCAGCACCTCGTAGAACTCGAGGAACGTGAGCATGACGCGCACGTCCACGCGCTTGTCCATCGTCGGCGTGAACTGGTGCGGCACGAGCCACGTCACGGTTTGTCCCTGCACACTCGCCTGGTAGTAGATGCCCTTGATGCTCACAAAGACCTTAGTGAGTGATCCCGACGTGGCCACGTAGTTGTTCCACTCGCGCACGAGGCGCAGGCAGTTCTCCGACGTGTTCGACTCGATGCCCTTGCCCGCTGGCATCATCGCGAAGAGGTGCACGAGGCAGAGCGCGTCGTCCATGTCACCGAGCGCGTCCACGAAACGCGGGTATCGCTCCTTCACGATGTGGTCGAGCACGTACGTCGGGCGGTTGTCGTGCTTGCGCTTGGCGTCCTCAAAGTCGCGCTTGCCCATGGCCTTCTTGATCTTCTTCATGAACGTCTTGAACTCGCGGAACTTCTCAAGGATCGGCTCGTGCGCCAAATACATCACATCCTTGAGGTAGTAGTACGTCTTGTCCTTGCCCTTTGGCTTCTTCTTCGGCTCGCGCGGGTAGATGCCCTTGAGAATGCAGAGGCGACGGAAGTCCTTGAGCGTGATCTGCAGCTTCTTGAGCGCCTGCGAGCGCGTGATGTAGTTGGCGGCCGAGCCGCGCATGCCCTTGCGCTGCTCCTTGCCGAACTTGGCCAGGCGGCGCTTGCTGCCCATGCCATCGGTGAGCTTCGCCTTGATGGACTTGAGCTTCTTCTTACCGGCCACGCGCTTCGTCGGCATGGTGCTCGCGGGCTTCGATGGATCTCTCGACTCGCTCTCCTTGGACTCGTCGGCGTCGTTTCCAAGCCGCAAATGATCAATGAGCCGCCAGTCATTCCGTTCCCAGTGTTCACCAATCAATTCTGCGTTTTTTTGATTGGTCGAAAATATAGATTTTACAGCTTCTGATTTGCGCATAATCGGTGAACATGTACTTGATTGGATGTAAAGCAATCTTGAAACGACAAGGGCGCTAAAGGGTGTTAAGCTCTTCCACACGTGGGTGTCAACCTTCTCAAATAGGTGAAGTCACACAATCAAGACCTTTAACGCCTGTTTACAGTCGCTTACCTCCCATTTTTTGACGAGCAGCCACGCTTTGTGCTGGACAAATTGACACACGAAGGTCAAGCACGTCGAGCATGGCGGGCAAGAAGCGAAAGCACGGCGGCGGCAGCGCCGCATCGCACGCGAAGGCGCAGAAGAAGAAGAGCAAGCAACAGGCGGCCGCGCTCCGCGAGGCTGAAGACGAGAACGCGCAGCAGGCTGCGACTGAGAATGACGACGTGGTCATGCAGAACGAGGATCGTGACGACGCAGCACCAGCAGCTACCGACAACGATGGCGACGCAGACAACATCCTGTCGGCCGAGCTGCGTGAAGAGCTGGGCGGTAACGACGGCGACGTGATGGTGATCGTCGGCAAGAAGCAGAAGAAGGCCAAGCAGGAGGTCGTGCCCGAGGAAATCATGCAGCAGGCGGCCAAGATGAGCAAGTCGAAGCGCAAGAAACTCGAGCACATCGCGGTACGTTACTACGATGCTAGTAATGCAGTGATATGGCAACACAGAGATCTGAGAGAGAGTTGTGGCTATGACTATATGATCAGGCTCGCAAGGTGAAAGAGGCGCGTCGGGACGATCTCTACAAGTCGCTCGAGGCCACGAGTCTGTCCAAGGAACAGCTGAGCCTCATGCTCACGACCTCCAAGCTCGGCCACAAAGAAACACTGCGTGAACGCTTGAAGCGCTCGATGAATCGCGTGAAGGCGGGTATTACGATCTCGTCTGAAGACCAACAGGAGCTGCTGCAGCAGCGCGATGCTCCTGGCGATGGAGCTGAAGATGGTGATGACGACAGCAGCAGCGAAGACGAGAGCGAAGAAGAACAAGTTAAGCCAAGTACTGCGACTACGACAACTGGCGGAGATGTTGTCATGTGGACCGAGTCTGCTGGTTCGACGGAGCGAACTCCGAAGCACAAGAAGAGCAAGAAGAAGAAGAAAGAGAGCAACACTGTGCCACTGGCAATGGGCTTCAGTGCGCAACTTCCCGCAACTGCTGCGCCACCCGCTGCTGCTGCTGATGCAAGCGATGGGAAGAAAAAGAAGAAGAAGCGAGCTGTGGTTGTGAACCACGTCGTCCCACAGCAAGAAGACGCCACTGCTTCGACCGCAGCATCCTCATCATCGAACGCTGCCGATGCATCTGTGTTTGCATCCCTGGCACAACGATCGAACGAACTCGAGGCGTCCGCTGCTCAGCACTCGTCATCGCAGAATGACGCGATGGCGCGCCTCGAGGCGCTCCGCAAGAAGAACGAAGAGCGCCGTCGCCAGAAGGAGCACGATAAGCTCAACCCCACTGCACCAGCAGCCGAGGAAGAAGAGACGCCCGTGGACCCTGCAAACGTGTACGTCCCGACGCCGATCGTGATCAAGAACACGGCCGAGATGAAGGATCTGAGCAAGCAAACGAGCCTGTCGTACAAGACGACGCTCGTGCAGCTCAAGCGCAAGCCGGAGATCCAGCTCGCGCGCATGCAGCTGCCTGTGTGCAGCTCCGAGCAGGAGATCATGGAGGCCATCACGGACAACGACGTGATCATCCTCTGCGGTGAGACGGGCAGTGGCAAGACGACGCAGGTGCCGCAGTTCCTCTACGAGGCTGGTTACGGCCACCCAGAGCACCCGCAGCACAGCGGCCGCATCGGCGTCACGCAGCCACGTCGAGTTGCCGCGGTGTCCACGGCCAAGCGCGTCGCCGAGGAGCTGAACGTGGACTTTGGCAAGCACGGCCACGTCGGATACCAGATCCGTTACGACGCCGAGCACGTGGGCGACAGGACGCGCGTCAAGTTCATGACGGACGGCATCCTGCTCAAGGAGATCCAGCAGGACTTCCTGCTCCGTCAGTACTCGATCCTGCTGCTAGACGAAGCCCACGAGCGCAACGTGAACACGGACATCCTCATCGGTCTGCTCTCGCGCATCGCGCCGCTGCGAGCGCAGATGGCACGAGAGGAGCAGGAAGCGTACAACCTGCTGTCAAAGGACGAACAGGAAACCCAAGTGGAGAAGCCCATCAGTCCGCTCAAGCTCGTGGTCATGTCTGCGACGCTGCGCGTTGAAGACTTCACGCAGAACGAGCGCCTGTTTCCAAAGCCGCCGCCCGTGCTGCGCGTGAACGCGCGTCAGTACCCCGTGACCGTGCACTTCAACAAGCGCACAGAGCTCGACAATTATGTGGACGAAGCGTTCAAAAAGGTCGTGAAGATCCACAAAAAGCTCCCGGAGGGCGGCGTGCTCGTCTTCCTCACAGGCCAGCGAGAGATCCTGCAGCTCTGTCGAAAGCTACGTCGTGCCTACTCGGTCGCGGCCAAGGAGAAGAAGAAGAACGCCGAGGCTACGCGCGCACCAAGTCGACGGGAACAACAGGAAGCTGCTGCTGACAAGGCTGCTGCGTCTCGACCGTCCGCGAAAGACCGCATTCTCCGCGAGCACGACGACATTGAAGAAGAGGGAGACTTGGAGGACGAGGAGATCTACGGCGGCGATGACAAGGCTGCGTATGAACTCGATGACGACGAAAACGCCAACAAAGATGAGGACTCGGACGAAGAGGAAGACGACGAAGACGACGAGCTGGCCGTGCCGTACATGCATGTGCTGCCGCTGTACTCGCTCATGCCGAACGACGAGCAAATGCGTGTATTCGACGCGGTGCCAGAGAGCCACCGGCTGATCGTGGTCGCCACGAACGTCGCCGAGACGTCACTGACCATCCCTGGGATCAAGTACGTGGTGGACGCCGGGCGCACGAAGGAGCGCGTGTTCGACCTGAGCAACGGCATCTCGTCCTTCGACATCCAATGGATCTCCAAGGCGAGCGCGGACCAGCGCGCCGGTCGAGCCGGTCGCACGGGGCCGGGCCACTGTTACCGCCTGTACTCGTCGGCCGTGTACGACACGGAGTTCGCCAAGTTCTCTGCACCGGAGATCCTCTGCCAGCCGATTGAAGACCTCGTGCTGCAGATGAAGGCCATGGGCATCCACAACGTGCTGCAGTTCCCGTTCCCGACGCCGCCTGACCGCCAGGCGGTCAAGATGGCGCTCCACACGCTGGTGAACCTCGGCGCGATCACCGAGGGTGCCGACGAGGCCATCACTGCGCTCGGCCACGTGCTCGTCAAGTTCCCCGTCGCGGCGCGGTTCGCCAAGATGCTGTTGCTCGCCAAGGAGCTGGACGTGCTCGAGTACACGATCGCGGTGGTCGCTGGGCTCTCTGGCCACTCACCGTTCATTCACGTCGTGGACCGCCGCGAGAAGGAGAAGGACGAAAACGAACACGACGAGCTGGCGGATGCTGAGAAAGTCAAGGAGCCGGTGGTGGACGAAATGGAGAAGGAGTGGCGCGAGGCTGAGGCGCTGCGCAAGCACGCGCAGTGGTTCGACTCGGAGAGCGACGTGCTCAGTTTGCTGCGCGCGGCCGGCGCCTACGCGTACACGGGCGGCAGCAGCCAGTTCTGCCAGGAGAACCACCTGCACGAGAAGACGATGCAGAACATGCTCAAGCTGCGCCACCAGCTCACGCGCATCGTCAACGTGCTGTACGCCGACGACAATGGCGACGCGGCCTTCACGCCCATCACGCTGTCGCCCAAGATGCCGCCGCCGGACCATGAGACGCAGGTGGTTCTGCGGCAGATCGTCGCCGCGGGCTTCCTCGACCAGGTCGCCAAGCGCACGCCGCCGGGCACGATCACGGAAGGCTCCAAGATCGAGCGCAACTGCGCGTACATTGCCGCGACGGGCAACGTGAAGGAGCCCGTGTATATCCACCCGCACTCGACGGTGTTCACGCCCAACCCGAGTAAGCTGCCGACCTTCGTGGTGTACCAACATATCATGCGCACGACCCGCGCGTACATGAAGATGGTGACGGCCGTGGAGCCGGGCTGGCTCGCGTCCATCGGTAAGAACACGCCGCTGTGCAAGTACTCGGAGCCGCTCGCGGAGCCGAGTCCGTCGTACAACCGCGCGCTGGACCAGGTGCAGTGCTACGCTAAGGCGCAGTACGGCGTGCACCAGTGGTCACTGCCGGTCGTGCAGATCCCGTACCCGGAGCACGACGAGCGCGAGGAGAAGGACGGCCTTGCGGGCAAGTACCGCTGGTTCGCCAAGTTCCTGCTCGACGGCCATGTCGTCATCGGTCTCAAGCCGTTCGCGAGCGCGCTCAAGGAACCGAGCCACATGCTTATCCGCAAGAAGTTCGACAAGAAGATCCAGCTGCTCGTGCACAAGCTACAGCGGCGCCGCGTGGGCTCGCGCGCGCAGCTCGCAGCCGTCTGGCGCGACGACGACCCGACGTTCCTGCGCACGGAGCTCAAGGCGTGGATCAAGGACGACCACCAAGCGCTCTTCAGCAAGTCCTGGAAGGCCATCGTGCAGCAAGAGACGAGCTAGTTCGTTCGAGAACACGAGAGCATCATCCACTGACCACCACAATAGATACCATAGATACAGAAATCGTGTAACTCTCTCTTATCTGCAACATGCAGTGATGAGAACCTCATGCTTAACAGGGTAGACATGCAACACTTCAGACTTTACCAATCGAATCGTTTGTCCCCACAAACCGCGCCATTCGCCACTGATGGAGAAGGCTTCGATGGCTTCGAGGACGACGCCGCGCGAACGCGTTCATGACTGCTGTCACTTGCGAGCGGTGCCAATGGCTGCTGGTTGAGGAAGTTGGACGTCCCGAGACGCGCGTCCAGCACTTCGGCCGGCGGCAGCAGCAGGAAGAGCTGCCCGTCGTCGTCGTTCACTTTCACGCGGAACGTCTCGAGCCGCAGCGCTTCGTCGCCCGACATGCAGCTGCCGTCGAGGAGGTCGTAGCTCTTCTTGTGCATGGGGCACACGACCTTGGGGTGTCCGTCGGCGTCGCCCAGAATGCCCTGCGCCAACACGAACGCGTGGTCGTGCGGACACATGTTCTGCGTCGCGAACCAGCTCACGCGCTCGATGCCGTTGTAGAGCTCCGTGATGTTGAAAACCGCGAGCTGGGTCTCTCCGTAGAGCACTGCGCCGCCCGAATTCACGTCGAAGAGGTCCTTGGAGCCGAACGGGATCCACTCGAGAGTCTTCGCTTCGAGATGCACGTCAGAGATCGACGTGGGGGAATCCAACGCGCCCTGTTCTTCCGACGCGCGCTTCGACGGCTGGCTGCTGTCATCGAAGCTCGGCACGCGCACGCGGCGCTTCGGAGCGGTCTTGCCCACGGGGAAGAGCTGGCCTCTTTGCTCGACCATGAGCGTCTCCTGCTGCGTGGTGCTCGTGTTTTTGAACTGCACGAACTGCGCGCGTAGCTCAGGCATCTCGACCACTTTCTTCCACTCGCACTCGTACGTGTCGAGCAAGTACGTCATCTGCGTCTCGAGCGTCGCGGCGATGCCCAGCGAGTCGTCGATCACGACGCGGCGCAGTTGGTCAATGCCGCCCTCGAGCGACTCAAGCCACTTGGATGTGCGCTGGAGACGGTCAGCCGTGCGGATGTAGTACATGAGGAAGCGGTCGAGGTACTTGACGCAGAGCTCCTGCGGGACGTCCGGCGCGAGCAGCACGGCGTGCTTGGGGTTCGTGCCACCGTTGCCACAGACGTACACATTGTAGCCTTTCTCGGTCGCGATGACGCCAAAGTCCTTGCCGCGCGCCTCAGCGCACTCGCGCGTGCAGCCGGAGACCCCGCCTTTGATCTTGTGCGGCGAGCGCACGCCTTTGTACCGGTTCTCGAGGAAGATTGCGAACCCGACGGCATCTTGCACGCCGAAGCGACACCACGTGGACCCCACGCAGCTCTTCACCGTGCGCAGCGACTTGCCATACGCGTGCCCCGACTCAAAGCCGACGTCGACGAGCTCTTGCCAGATGTCCGGCAGATCGTACTTCTCGGCTCCGAACAAGTCGATACGCTGACCACCCGTGATCTTGGAGTACAGATTGTACTTCTTGGCGACCTTGCCTAGCACGATGAGCTTGTCCGGCGTGATCTCGCCTCCAGCGACGCGTGGGACGATGGAGAACTGTCCGGATTTCTGGATGTTGGCGAGGAACCGGTCGTTCGTGTCCTGCAGCCCGGCGCGGTCGCCCAGGAGCACGTGGTGGTTCATAAGACTCGCAAAGATAGACGCGATCGTCGGTTTGCAGATCTCACAGCCGTGCTGGCGCGGATTGCTTGGCTCCCGTCCGTGTTTCGCGAGCACCTCCGTGAAGGTCTCGTACTTCTCGACGAGGATGATCTGGTACAATTCCTGGCGCGAGTACGCAAAGTGCTCGCAGAGCGACTTGTCGATCGCTGTGCCCGCCGCCGCGAGCTCGGCCTCGAAGAGGTCCTTCACCATCGGCATGCAGCCGCCACAGCCCGTGCCGACGTTGCAGACCTTCTTGACCTCGGCGAGCGTAGTGAGCTTCTGATCGCGGATCGACTTGCACATGTCGCCCTTCGTCACGTTGTTGCACGAACACACTTGCGCTTCATCGGGGAGGTCCAGGATCGCACTGCCGCCACCGCCTTTCGCGTCCCGTTTGCCCAGTAGAATCTCGTTTGGGGCGTCCGTCAGCGGCTTCTCGTCCTTCATCTTGCACATGAGCGTTAGCCTTGGAAAATCGCTCGCGTCACCGACGAGGATGCCGCCAAGGAGCTTCTTGCCGTTGCTCGAGAAGATAAGCTTCTTGTACATCTTCTCCAGTGGGTTGTTGTACACGAGCTCCTCGAAGGGCTCGCTGATGTCTTCGGGAAAGTACGTCCCGAACGCGGCGACCTCCATGCCCATGAGCTTGAGCTTGGTTGAGCTATCACTTCCCGTGAAGGTGACGCGCTCACTTGAGTTCCCAGACGCCAGGTTCTTTGCGAGTGAGTCGGCCATCTCGTAGCCGGGAGCGACGAGGCCGTAGGTGACGTCACGATGCGAGACGCATTCGCCAATGGCGTACACGGCGCCTGCGCTGGTCTCGAGGTAGTCGTTCACTTGGATGCCACCACCTCGTGTCGCGACGTCCAGGCCGCTGGCGAGCGCGAGATCGTCTCGGGGCTTGATGCCCGTGGCGAAGACGATCATGAACACGTCGTCGAGTGACGAGCCGTCTGTGAAGTCGACACCCTGGACGTCAGACTCGCCATGGATGCTCTTGGTGGACTTGTGATACAGCACTTGGATGCCGAACTTAGACGTAATCTCGTTGTGCAGCACCTTGGCGCCGGCGTCGTCAAGCTGGCGAGACATGAGCCGCGAGCCACGGTTGACGATGCGCACCGAGACTTTGAGGTCATGGATCGCCTTTGCGGCCTCGAGACCGAGCAGACCGCCACCAATCACGAGCGCGTACTTCTTTGTGGCTTGTCCATGCTTCGCCGCTTCCTCTTCTCGTTCGCGCTGAGCTTCACCGTACGCGATGATGGTGTTCAGGTCCTGGATTGTGCGGTACACAAACACGCCCTTCAACGACGAGCCTTGGATGCTCGGTACCAGAGCGGTTGCGCCAGTGGCGATCACCAGGTGGTCGTACGAGACGCTGAACTGCTTGGAGTTGACGTTCTCGTCATCGCCATTGACATCGTGTGAAGCCTGGCACAAGACTGTCTTACTGCCAATGTTGATGCGAGTCGCGCGAGAGCTGATCTTGAGCGCGATCTCGTTTTCCTCATACCACTCGGGCGACGTCGCGAGCTTGAGTTTCTCGACGCTCAGGTGCTCAAAGTACTCGGTGAGCAGCATGCGGTTGTAGTGCTGGATGGGCTCTTCGCCGATCGAGACGAGCGCGAACCGGTTCGCCGTGTCGTAGCGCTTCATCCGCTCGAGGAACCGGTGGCCGACCATGCCGTTGCCGACTACGACGACCACTTGCTTGGCGGCTTGCTCGCCTTCTGGCGCTGGGGTCTCCTTGAAGTGTTGTGGTGCCATGGAGTCTGAGTTCTGGTGGTGAGTGTAAATACGACAACGACGGTGGTGGTGATGATCTGGTTGTCGTGATGTAGTGACTCAGTGCTGGGCGGCGGAACGTTGGAAAATGAAAGGAGCTCTTGGGCAAATCGAGTGCTCGAGCCCACCAGATCATGGGACGTGTGGGCAAACAAAGTAGCACCAAGCAGAGTGAGCAAGAGTGGTTATCCGCGATGACGCACCTGCTCAAGCCAATCACAGCGCCGATTGCAGAGTGACGGACAGCGAGTCGGTGGACCTCTTCAAGTGTGAGGGGCCAAACAAGTCAAACGCGATAAGGGGATGGGCACGATTGAATGGGGGAGATGAGATGAGTCATCGATAAATCTAGTGAGTCATCTCAAAATGAGAAGGCGAGTGCGGAAGTCTGGGAGAGTGAGATAGCGACTGAGTCACCCGGAAAGCCAAGGTGAGCTGAGCTGCTGATGGGGATTTTCGTATAACTCACTCGCTTGCTTGCAAGGGCGGGACACTGCCACTACCGCAGAGAAGAGACAGAGGGGCGGTGGCT
>JAASGT010000005.1:0-94404 GCA_023334315.1 Globisporangium alternatum | reverse complement strand
CTGCTCGGTTGCTGAACGCGGAGGCTGCTGTGTCACCGCCTTCACTTGCGGTGGTAGTGGCGACCGCTGTTGAGTACTCTGCTCTCTGGCTCGCGCCGCGTGCGGAGAAAGGACCTCTGCACGAAGAGCTCGCAGGTCTCGCTCGTTCAGGACAGAAAGCCTCCACGTCAGTGTTGGACGCGCAATTTCCATCAGCAATGCTGCCTGCGCCTGCGTGAACCCATATTGGGCGAGCACGAACGCGGTGAGCAACTTCATCTTCGAGGTCGAGCGCACCATGCTGTTGCTTGTGTTTCTCGTGAAAGGAAGCAGAATCAGATTTTGCCAACTGTAAAATTTGTCGTATTTATTAAATTTAATATTATGTTTTCATGAAATTTAGTTTTGAAAAGCGCGGGAAACAAAATGACTTGATTTCAGTATTAACCAGGTTTCCATACATTGCAAGGTAAATCCTAACATGACAAACTACCTGAAATAGAAATTAATTACAGATATCATCCACATTTGTCATTTTACAAAGTAGCTTGGTTTTAGTATTAACCAGGTTTTCGATACATTCCAAGGTAAATCCTAACATGTCCAAAATGAACATCACTCATAAATCTGTTTTAGGAAGTCCTACTAATTTTCGACTTTCTTTTTTAAGGATGCATCCTGAAATAAGGATGTGGCCTCAATCATATCCGAGACAACTGCAAAGAAGTGACGGACGCATATGCTCCCGCTGCCTGCCTCCGCGTGCGCGCTACTGGTGCTCCTCGTGTGCCTCGCATGCTGCGCACCAACGATCGCAGCTTCGAGTACTGTTCGCGGCGGAAACGCTCCTACGCAATCTACACAGTCTGCTACTGTCGCGTTTTGGCCACGCGAGGTGGGGGCGACGCTGTCCCATGCACGCGATGCTGGTGCGTTCCCACAAATGCGTCACTCGATGGCGTGCAGCATCGCGCTTTGAGTGCATTCGTGTGGCGCAACTGAGACGCAACTCATCTATTTGTATGTGATGTCGTTGCTGTGTATACAGACGGGAGTGTGCGCGTGAAGACGTCGGGACAGGGCTTCTTTGGCACGTTCTCAGCGGCGCTCGAGGTGTCGAGTCAGGTACGAAGACTGTGTGTTGCCTTCAACATCCCATGCGATGCCGATAACTCCTGATTATTCGCTTCTCATGCGTGCATACCAACGAATTGTGGAACCAGCAGACCGATCTTCATCCGCTCGTGCAGAGTATCGAGGTGTGTTTGTATATATTGTATGTTTAAGTAATTACAAGGACTGTCAATTAGCGCTCACCACGATTATTGTAATCTACTATTGACTTGCAGCTCGCGTGGGTGCCTCCAGTCCAGTCGAGTAGCTCGACGTTCGATCTCCACTTCGCTTCGTCACCGCAGTTGTTTGCAGTACACTCGGTGGGCTTCCACATCCAAGTTTCGCTCGCGCCGGAGTCGTCATTTGGCACATTCTCGAATGCAACCACCCAAGATGTTATTGAAGCGAATGTCGAGCGCGCCCTGCAAGAGGTGTTTCCAACAGAGGACGCTCTCCCTGCTTTCCAGAAAGGTGAGACTCGAGACAAAAGGATACGTTTGACTTTTGGTGCTACTCAGGATGACGAAAGCTCACAGAAGCTGTTGCGTTGTGTACTACTCGCAGGATTCCTGGCAAAGAGTCTCTGTCGCTTTCACAGATGGAAGAGTGCCGAGCCAATGCGCGAAGCCTCCGAGTCCGAGTCCACAGCATCGCTCTGCTATTCGTCCGCATTCTCATTCCCTGTTGAGACTGTAGAGCCAGCAGTGCGAGGTTCGCGACTTCCAGACTTCTCGGTCACTGGACGACCCTCAAGCCCGGACGCTCCGACTGCGTCAAGCGTTGAGCAGTTCTTCCAGCGCAAGATGGTGGACTTTGCGATTGAGAAGCGTCTGACCCAAGTCACAATCGCGCGTGGGAATGGCGATGCTGCTCTGGCAGTGGAGATCCTGGAGGCCTGGACGGTGAATGACGCGACGACCTCGCTCTCGTGGCAAGCTGACGCATCACTAAAACCAGAGGCGACGCGCCTCCTAGTGGTCTCCTCTACTCAGCACGAGAGCCCGCGATCTTCAATCGAGTACTCGGTCTTCCAAGGCGGATCGACCACCACAGGCTCGCATTCGTTCGCTGCTTTCGATGGCAAACGGTTTGCGACAGTGGCGAACGTGTCGATTGTCGGCGAAGGCTTCCATCGTCGCGTAGCCATCGACGTTGACGTGAAAGACACGGACGCGTGCGACGAGACCACGAGCAAACTTCTGCTGCGCGTCCTGCTCTCGCACGAGGTCTACGCGGATTTGGACGAACTGCGGGTAATGTGCTTTGCGATAGCTGTACGGACTTCTATGTTTATTGTCTATCTGATCAATTGTAACATTGTGAGTGTCGTGCCCATCATATTTCACGTGTATAATGCAGAGAATGGAGCGATTCGGTGAGTTGCGACTGCTCGCGTTCGCAAAGCACATTGAGATTGAGCGCCCGTCGCCTGTATCTCCTCAGCACACGATCGCTCTCGAGTTCTCCCCCATGTGAGTTTGAGATTTGACACGCGAGTGTTGTGGTTTGGGCGTCTCAGTCTCATTCAAACGGGTTTCTTTCGTGTTCCAGGCACAGCCGAGGCGTTCATGTGGAGTTCCCGATCCATCTTCGATACCAGGCGCCGTCCGAGAGCGCATTGTATCGCCCAGCGTCGGTCGTGGCGCCCGAATTCTTCATTTACTGTCCTGAGAATCGTCTTTCTGGACATCCAACAGCAGCAGTCGAGGCAGAGGGGAGAGAGGCAGAAATCCAAGCGAGCTCCCAGGAGCATATCCACAATAATGAGATCTACTTTCAGGTACGAGTTTCGCCTGAGAAATGAGCAGCTCACTTGTATCCAAAGAGACACCATGTGTTTATGTCTCACTAATCGGATTTTGTATCCATTGTGATGATGATGATGATGATGACGCAGAAATGGCTGGCTACAGTGGACCATCGCTCTGCTTCGTCGTCGTCTGGAGCATGGTGGCAGCGGCTGAGTCTGCCGCATCCGGTGGACGTCGCAGACGTGGCCACGCCCGTGGGCTTTCTGCCGAGCGGACCGCTTGTGAGCCTCGCGACGCTCTCGGTGGCGAGCGCCGGTGCGCTGCTGCTCGTCTTCATCGCGGTCTCTACCACTGGAGGAAAGAAGCCGAACCGGAAGACTGTGTGGATGAATGGAGCTTGTGCACCGAAGTGGAAGCCAAAGACATCTTGATGCGAGAACGCAGTTTGTTTGGGTTCACAACCGCGGTTGGGAGATGGAGGGAATACTTGGCTCTCGGGTTGATTATCATAATAGACAGGTAATTAAATTTGTCAATTAACGTATTTGAGAATTTTGGTTGTTTGCAGGCAACAGAGCTGTCTGTACTGCAAGTTCGAAATTCATTTGCACTACACAAGGGATCTTATTACTTACAACAGGATCACTTTAGCGATTTTCCACTTCTGAGTGATGGTTCCAACTCAAACTCACTCTTCATGCCTTTTTATGCAAAAAGTACCCGGATTCTGTTCATTTTTCTCAACGTTGCGCAGCCCCAAAACGAGGTAGCAATGCGTTTGCGCCCGTCGCCACACGTGTGGGGCTCTGCGGCGCCAGACCCACTTCATTCGCGCATTTGCCTCGTAGCAGACAACCACAAACCATTCCCCCACTACACGCCTTCTTCAGCAGCATGGACCTATCGCCCGTTGAAGCGATCGAGAAGGTGCTCGGCGCCGGCATGGACGCCGACTTTGAGGAGCTCTGGGACTGCGTCAAGAGCTCCGTGAACGCGCGCACGGAGCAGGACCAGTGGACGGCGCTCATGGTGGCGTGCGGCTCGCCGGTCGACACGACCGAGTTCATCCAGAAGATGGTCGCGGCCGGCGCGGACGTGACTGCAGTCGACGGCGACGGCTGGACGGCGCTGCACTGGAGCGCGTTCCACGGCTGCCCGGACTCGGCGGCCGTGCTGCTCGAGATCTCGCCAGACCACAAGGTGGCCGAGCTGCTGGAGATCAGGGCGCTGGACGGCCGCCTCGCCACCGAGGTCGCCAAGGCCGAGGGGCACGTGAGCGTCGAGGCCGTGATCACAAAGTTCGCGAGTTTGTTGGCCTCGGCGTCGCTGGCTACTTTGTCCGAGTTCATCGAGAGCCCCGTGAGCGTAGAAGAAGACGACGACGCCGAACAGCAGCCAGTGGTCGACGATGGAGACGAACAGGCATAGAGACGGCCACATAAATAGCAGTAGGTTTGCATATTGTATTCTTCATAGCACCCAACCGTGTGTGTGTCTTTAATATATACAAGAAATATGTTGCTTCACACGATGCGCATCACAAGTGCTATGAGCGTATTTACATTCTACGCAAAGTGTATGGCTTCTTTGCTACCAGAGCTGGTGGTGCTGTGGATATGACGAGTTGCTGCTGATGGTGCTATTGCAGTTGGCCTCCAGCAGCCGCAGCGCGAGCGTCGCGTGGTCGAGCACGGACACTGTGTAGCAGTTCATCCGGCGCGTCTGCAGGTCACGCGTGATCGGCGTCGGTGGGAACGACTCGGGCGAGATGACGCCCACGAAGCCGCCCTCGCCGACTTCCTCGGCGTGTCGGTCGGAGCTGTAGGCGACTGTGACGCGGAAGAGGTTGAGCGGGATGGACGAGTACATCATCTTGCGCATGCGCCGCGAGAGCTCCGTCGAGACCTGCGTAGACTCCTGCTCCATGTACTCGACGGCCCACCCGGGCTCAAAGACGTCGTCCTCGTCACTGCTGTCTTCGTCCGAGTCGTCGTGGTCATAGTGGTCGCCACCAACACTGTTGTTGTCATAGCTGCTGTGTCTGAAGAGCTCACCGTCACTGTAGTGGTCATGATAGCACTCGTCCGTCTCTGTCTCATCATCCTCGTGTCCAACGAACCTGCTGTGCTTTCGCCGGCTGTGCTTCTGGTAGTGGCTGTCGTCCGACAAGTCGATGGGCGACGTGCAGGGCGTCTGCGTTGCCAGTTTACGATCTGCGGTCGAACTGCGACTTGCCGAGAAGAAGAGGCTCCGAATGCTGCAGTAGATGTGCTGGTACAGCCGCTTGATCAGCGTCTTCTCGCGCGTTTGCAGCTCGTCTTGTCCACGAACCTCGTGTTCGTACTCCGCATAGCTCTGGATCGTGATGCGCGACTCGAGCAACTCGTCCTCAGCGTCGCTGAGCTCGATCTCCTTCTCCAGCAGCGAGAGCCAAAAGCTCGTAAACTTGGCGTCCGAGAGCGCGATGACCGACTCGGCGACGCGCTCGAGCGACTCGACCGCAGACACGGGCAGCTGCGCCTGGAGCTGGAAGTACCAGCGCAGGATCGAGCTCGCGCAGTACTTGGCCTGCTCGCGGTCGAGCTGGTAGAAGACGAACGCTAGCGTGCGCAGCACGGACCGCTCGACGGCTGTGAGCACGGTCATCGCGCAGGAACTCGCGGCCGTCGACGGCGGAAGCGCGCTATTCTTAACTTCGCTGGCGTGTGTCGCGTCTTCTGGATAACAACACCCTGTACACGACGCATGTGTGGTGGTGCTGGTCTTGACGAGTGTGGTGCCTTGGGTCGGTGACAGCACCGCGTCGGTGCTGCGATGGTACGCGACAGTCGCGGCCATAGTGGCTCGGTGCTTCTTCTCGTTCGATCGTGACGGGTAGCGACGCGCGCGCGTGTGTAAATGGTGCGCGCAACGCCAAACACGTCTTCTCGTTGCCCAGCCTTGAAACCGGTCGCGGCTTTTTCTTCTTCTTCTTCTTCTGGATGGTTTGCTCGAGGCGTACGCAAAAAGATCTTGAAGCGTGCGCAGAAAGATCTTGAAGCGTCGCTCTTGCATCTTCACCTCTCATTCGCATTTCAAAGCAAGCAAAGCATAGAGATTGAGCACGTGCCATTCCAGCGGCTTCTTTTTTTGCCAGATGAATGCGCCCGTTCCCAGTTGAAGTTGTTTTTTTTGATTGGCTGGTATTCGTGCGTCATTTGAAAATGGATCTTCTCGCAGGAACAGATCTGTTCGATTCGATATATGAATTTTTTGTTCGTGTCCGACGTGAAAGCAAAGATCCACAGCTCGCGTGTTCAGGCGATCGGGAGGAGGATGCATGCGGCGCAAGTCGAACCGGAACGCATCAGGACTTTACGAGAGCTTCCACTGGAAGATCGAGCGATCGTTGCCTCCGAGTGAGAGGAGGTACTTGTCATCGCAGCTAAAGCGCACGTTCGTGACGTGCGATGAGTGGCCGCGGCCAGCGATGAACTTGGACTTTGTCAAGCACGCAAGCCACACAATAATTATCATTAGTATTGGTACACAAGCACACACAAGCAAGCAAGTAAGGAGCCATTGACAAAGCTTGACGCACCCCTTTCATGATGCATGGATAGCGGAAGAGCTTGACCATGCTTGAGTCGTCGCCGGTCGCGAGGACGGTGCGCGAGGCCGAGACGCAGACGGCGTTGATGTCAGTCCCGTCCGCGCACTCGGGCCAAATGCCTTGCACGGGCCAGCCCAGAGTGCACGTCCACGTGGCCCAGGTCACGTTCTTCACCGACGACGCCGAGCGCACCTGCTCACTCGTTGACGTATCGCAGAAGAGGTACTCGTACGCGCCGCAGTTGGACTGGAGGTATTTGCTGTCGTCCGAGAAATCAAAGTGCGTGATGTAGCTGTTGTGTTTGGCGAACGGCTTGCGCTTCTTGGCGTCCAAGCTGGTGCCGCCAGTAGCTTGGAGCGAATAGAGGTAGATGGCGTTGTCGTGCGAGCCGACCGCGACTTGCTTGCCACAGGGAGAGAACTTGACATCGCTGATCCACTCTTTGGCTGGCGTGTCTTCGAACAGCAGCTTCATATCCATTGCGCCACCACCACCGCCGGCAGCACTCAGAATCATGATTGCGCCTTCTTTCGACTTGGCTTGCCCTTGCTTGCCGCCCTTTCGACGCACGCTGCCACCATTGTCTCCACCATGTCCGATGGCAAGCAGACTGGCGTCCGGTGAGTACGCACAGGCACGAGACTTCGCTGAAAGCCGCGTGAGCTGAAGCAATCGCTTGGTCTCCATATCCCAGACTCGCAGCGTGCCGTCGTCCCCCGTGGTCGTGAACTCGCGACGAGACGGGTGGACAGCTAGCCCCCAGAGCTCGTGTGCGTAGTGACCGGAGAAGAGCGATTTCCCGCCGTTCAGCAGCGTACCTGAGGCGACGTCTACTTCGATAATATCACTCGACTTGGTCCCGACGAGCAGCTTTTGTCCATTGGCGCTGAGGAACGCACTGCAGACAGCTCTGATCAGACACTCGGCGTTCATTGCGACCAAGTCAAAGCATTTGAGCGACTGGAAGCTTGTATTCCACATGAGCACCTTCCCGTCCTTCCCACCACTTAGTAGCAGCGACATCGTCGCCTCGTCCGAGCAGTGCGAGCACACAACTGTGGCTTCTCCATCGTGTGCCTTCACGATCTTTGACACCTCTTCGCCTCGCCAGACATACAGCTCGCCACTCGCAGTTCCGGTCACAAACTCGTCGCCGAATGCACAGCCACATGGGAAGTTCTGCAGCGTCCCTTTCTTCCCGACTCGCCCTCTCTTCGACGCCATGTTCTTCCCTTCGACGCTCCAAAAGAGCACGTGCTTCGCGCCGCCAGTGATGATTCCGCTGCCACTGCTCGCGAAAGAGGCAAACTGGTTCACGCCCTTGTCACCTTTCGCAGTCGCGCGAAGCTTCGCCAGCGTCCAGGATCCGTTGCTCGCATCTTCCCAGAGCGCAATAGAGTGGTCGTCGTCGTCCCCGACGCTCACGAGCAGTTTCATGTCGGCACTGAACGCCAACGAGACCACGCCTCGCGCGTGGAAGCCCTTGAGCTCGCATCGGAGCTCGCCTGTGCGAGCGTCCCACAGTCGAATCCCAGGTTTCTTCCCGCGCTCACCAGTCGCAACGATGTTTCGTTTCGGGCTCGCAATCGCGAAACTCATGATGTCGTCGTTGTGGCACAGATGATGGCGCTGCAGATGCGAGATCGGGTCGTATATAACGCCAACTGCTGCAGTGTGGTACACGATCTCGTCGCGATCGTTGTACACGAGGTTCTGGTGCGAGAGCTCGGTCTGGTAGCCGTACACCCAGTCGAGTTCCAGGCGCAGATCAGGTTCGCGAGAGTTTGGCGTCGGCGCATTACTAGGAGCGACGATTGCGCCAACCCAGGGCTTCACGGCCATGAACTCATCGCCCGCGGGGTCGTCGTCGAAATCTTCACTCTCGTCCTCTTCAATGTCGTTCCCATCATGACCATCACTTCCACCGCCAGTCGCACTCTTCTCGAGCGACGGCACATCACGAATGTCGCCGTCAGAATCTCGCACGACCTTCCACTCCATAATGCATCGATCGTTTCCGCCTACACTGACAACATAGGCATCATTCCAACTCCATCGAACGTTCGTAACATGGGACGAATGACCTCGATGCTCCAGTGCGCTCGCGTTCTTTGTCACGCACGGGTACTGATAGAGCTTCACGAGCCCAAAGTCGTCGGACGTGACGAGCAGATCCTTCTGTGCGTTGCGGTCCACTGCGTTCACGTCCGTGCCATCCGAGCACGGAGGCCAAATGCCCTGCACGGGCCATCCGAGCACACAGGTCCACGAGCTCCATGCTGTGTCCTTTGTGCTGCTCGCTGACGTGATGTGGCGCCCATTCGCTGCATCACTAAAGAGGAGCTCGTAGGCGCCGCAGTTACTCTGTAACACCTTGCTGTCGCTTGAGAAGTCGATGTGTGTGATGTAACTCTGGTGCTTGGCAAACGTCGCGGTCTTTGTCACCTTCTTGCAGCTCGCGTCGTGCAGCTTGTACAAGTAAATGTGGTGGTCGTGCGAGCCCACAGCCAAGATTGCGCCGCTCGGAGAAATCTTGACTTCGCTGATCGGCTGCTTGGAAGGTTTGTCTTCAAAGAGCTTGGACAAATCGCTGTAGCGAAAGAGCACGACGCTCCCGGTTTTGGCTTGCGACGTCTTCGACGCGGCGCTTTGATGAGCATTGCGACCACCGTAGCCGACTGCGATCACGTCGAACTGGTCACCGATGGCGCACGCGCGAGCCATGCAGTCCAGTTTCTTCGAGCGAAGCTGGGCTTTCTTGCTCAGACACCAAACGCGGAGCGTTTGGTCATCTCCGACCGTGCAGTACTCTGGTTTCTTCGGGTGGCACGCGAGTCCCCACACTTCCATCGCGTAGTGGCCCTGTGTGAGGATATTCACGGAGATACTCGATCTGGTGGCATCCACTTCAATAAGGTCGTTCCCTCCAGTGCCCACTAGAAACACCCTTGGCGATCGATTGCTGGTACAAACGGAGCGAATCGAAGCGTTGTAGAGCCACACCGCAGCCGCTTGCTGTCGAAGATCAATCATAGCGAGAGGCTTCATGTCGGTATCCCACACCATGATCTTTGCATCTTTCCCGCCAGTGACGAGCTCCGAGTCGTCCTTCCTACCTGCGTACAACGCGTAAGCATTCGACGCATGCGCCGTCACAACCTTTGACAGCTCATTCGACGACTGGAAGACGTAGAGATCACCGTTCGAAGCGCCAGCGACGACTAGTTTCCCAAACGACACGACGGCTTCGAACGTTGTTGGCATCTTTCCGTCCTTGTGCTTCGCTTTCCCAAAGATCGCCTTCTTCGACGTCAGGTTTTTGCCCTGCTCTGTCCAGAAGCGAATGTGCTTCTCGCCACAGGTGACCCAATCGCCCGTGGCCGCGTGGAAGCAGATGCTTAGGACGTTGCTGCGCTCCCCCTTCGCGCTTGAACTCAGAATACCGCTCTCCCAGGCGTAGATAGCGATCGAGTGGTCGTCGTCGCCTCCGACGCTGCCGAGCTTCTTACCGTCTGCTGAAAAGCAAATTGCAGACACGAAGCGCTGGTGGAAGCCTTCGAGGCACGAAATCGTCGTGCCGGCGCTGCTGCTGCTCGCATTCCACGTGTAGATCTTTGGGTTCTTGCCCATCTGCGCTGTTGCAAACACGGTCCCATTTGGATGAGCACAGAGCGCCACGATGTCGTCGTCGTGGCTTTTAAAGAAGCTCTGGCTCTGCGTGCCCTTGTCAAACACGATGCCCAGCGCTGCAGCGTGGTACACGACCTTGCCATTTGCGTCGTAGCGAGCGTTGTTAGACGCACTCTGCGCCTGATAACCGTGAACACGCTCGAGCTCCAAACGGGCATCTGGAGGTGAGCTCTTCAGGTGCATCGAGCCTGCATTGGATGGAGCGACAACCGCCCCCAACCACGGCTTGACAGCCATGAACTCGTCTCCAACATCGTCTTCTGCAGAAGCCATCTCGAGCGGATCACTGCCGCGTCCTTGTCGACTGTGAACATCGTCATTGGGCGAAGTCTGAGGCGAGAAGTCGTTCTGGTACGGGTCGTCCTCGATCGCCTTCCGTCCAGCACCTTTCTCGTGTTTCCACACAAACACACATCGGTCGTTGCCGCCGACTGTAACGAGAAAGTTGTCGTGCGAGGACCAGCGCACGTTCGTCACGTGCGACGCGTGGCCGCGCAGCTCGACGGACGACGCCTTCTCAAGAGCGCACGGGTACTGGAGCACCTTGACTTTTCCGAAATCGTCACCTGTCGCGAGCAAGTTGCCGTCTTTCGATCGGTCGACCGAGTTCACGTCGGTCCCGTCGCTGCATTCTTCCCAGATGCCTTGTACGGCCCAGCCCAAGGTCGACGTCATCGTGTGCCACCGCTCGTCTCGGAATGCCGCGGCAGCCGTCATGTGCTTTGCTGTTTTCACTTCGCTAAAAAGCAGCTCGTACGCTCCACACGTGCTTTGCACGTAGTTGCCGTCCGACGAGAAGTCGATGTGCGCCACGTAGCTCGAGTGTTTCTTGAAGACCTGCTTCTTTGCAAACCCCTTGAGCACGTCGTAGAAGTAGATGTTCGTGTCGTGGCTCGCGACTGCCAGGACGCGGTTGTCGGGCGAGAACTTGACGTCGCTCACCCATTTCCTCGGATCGTAGCACGGCTCTTTGAACTTTGCGAGGTCGCTCTCACTGTACACGACGAAGCCACCAGACGCCGCCTTGACCTGGTTCTTCGCAGACGATGCCCCGCTGGCATCCTTGGAGTTTCTGTTGGCTGCGCCACCTGCACCTGAAGCGATCCCATCGGTGCCGATGCCCACGGCAATGAGCTTCCCGTCGCCCGAGTAGGCACACGCTCTCCCTGGACAATCCAAGCGGACTGTGCGAAGCTCTTTCTTTGAGTCCAGATCCCAGATCCGAAGCGTCTGGTCGTCACCGACCGTACAGCACTGCTGCTTGTGCGGATGCACGTCAAGTCCCCAGAGCTCGCCCTGGAAATGGCCTCGCGCCAGCGCATCCGAGTTGACATTCTGTCCCGTAGCTGCGTCGATCTCGTAGATCTCTGACGCCTGCGTTCCAATGAGGATGACTCTGCGATCCGGCGATAGGCAGCAGCTGCGCACGGAGAAGTACTGCGTGTGCTTCACCGCCGCCAGCACTGTGTCTGCGAGCACAATCGGACCAGCGACTTGCTTCAGCTTCTCATCCCATATGAAGATCTTCCCGTCCTTGCTCCCGGAAACGAGCAGCCCAGAGCCAGAGTGTAGAGCATTCACCGCCGAGCTGTGCGCCTTGACGATACTCGATAGATCCCTTCCATTGAAGAGGTAGAGATTCCCATCCGTGGTCCCCACGATCACTGAACTCGATGAACCCTTCAAATATTCTGCGACCAAGAACGGTTGCAGCGTGCCTTTCTTGCCCAGTAGCGCCTTCTTCGAGCTGATCGACTTGCCCTCGATCGTCCAGAACTCAATGTACTTCTGACCGCAAACGACGAACTCACTGGGCAACGCTGAGTTCACCGCGATGTGGAACGGAACTGCCTTGTTGCCCTTCACGAAGATCGCCAGCGTCGCCGACTTCCATCCGTCTTTCGACTCGTAGATTCCGATGCTGTGGTCGTCGTCGGCGCCGACCGACACGAGCATCTCCTCTGTCTGGAACGCGACTTGCAAGACCCCGCGCTGGTGAAAGCCCTGGAGGATGCACTTGGTCTCCATCGACACGAGATCCCACACAATGAGTTTTGGTAACTTCCCAATCTCGCCGCTTGCAGCGAGCGGCAGCTTTGGATGCAAACAGAGGCACAAGACGTCGTCTGTATGCGCAAGGTGGTGTCGCTGCTTCATCGTCCGCGTGTTCAGAACGACGCACGCGGCTGCCGCTGGGTACACAATCTCGTCTGGACGACCACTGCTGCTATTGTTGCTGGCATTGTGCGTAAGGATGTAGCGCACATTGTTCCTCGCTTCCTGTGCGCTGTACCCGAAGATCCAGTCCAGCTTGATTGACACTAGCGGCGCTGCCTTCGACAAAGTCGGGAGCTTACTTGGTGGTACGATCGCTCCTTTCCAGGGCTTTACCGCCAAAAACTCGTCTCCAGCATCGTCGGCACTCGCAAACCCGACCTCAACGATTGACCCTTGCGACTTAGAATTCTCAGCGGATGCCTCGACTTTTGCTAGCGCGCTCTTGAGTTTGCGCGCTTCTTCGTTCATTTCTGACACCGTAGATGCGCTGCTGCCGCCATTGCCACGGTTGTTGTTCTCGTCGTCGCCATCCGCATCGTCCCCATCGCTCAGGAAGCTTGCGTCGGCGAGATCGAAGAGCTCAAACAGGTTCTTCGCGGTCTTGTTCTGCGTGCAGTAGTCGCGAAATTGCTCGCACGTGATCGAGACTTGGTTCATCGGGCCCGTCGCAGCGACGCCCGCGATCTCGCGGAAGACGCGGTCTGCCAGCGCGTCGACCTCGTCTTCGTCGACACTGGACGAAGGATCGAACTTGTGCTTGGACGCGGCCGTAGCTGACACGGGCTTGAGGATGCGCGTGAGCCCCGAGAGCGTCGACTTGAGCGAGATCGTGAACTCGTCGAGGTCGAGCGCGCCGTCCTCCGACATATCCCACGAGTCGAAGAGCAGGTCGATCTTCTCGTCCATGGACGCGGTGCTCACGAACGCCAGCGCCGAGAGGAACTCGAGCGCGTCGATCACAAATGACTGGGTTTGATAGTGCTGCTGTCGCTGGAGGTTCTGCTGGTGGCTCTGGTGGTGATCGTGCTGCTGCTGGTACTGCCTCAGCTGCGGATCGAGGAACATTTCGAACGCCTGGTCAGCGTGCTTCATCGCGCGCTGCGTCAATGCGTTCGGGTCCAGGAAGCACGCTGTGCGACAGCAGATCTGGCGCAGCTGCGCCTTCGTGAGCGCAAACGACGTCGCGCAGTCGTAGAAGCTCCGCCAGTACGCCTCGATGGCGCTCACGTGCAGGTTGTCGTACGGGAGGATCGCGTCCACGAGCGCGAACGCATCGTGGTCCTTCATCGCCGCGTGCAGCGTGTTGCCCATACTATTCTGTAAATGACACCTCAGGCGAGCTTCAGCAACGTGATGTTATGCTGAGTTGTGTGCCAAACATCGCAATGACTCGTCCGTCCGCGTCTCTTCAACGTCTTACTGACGAGTCGCCAGGCAGTCAACAGGAATAAACCAACAGACAGTGGTCGATACACCCATTGAGCATAACACCATCACTGCCTTCTGCACAGCCAACACTGCGTTGTCGCTGTGGCATTATAGATGCACGGGTGAGTATCGATCCATCAATAGGTAGCGAGCTACTACACTAGAGCATGCATCCATGACGCAAGGCTGCATTTTGGCTGATAACAAGTTTCCTTTTCGCGAATTTCCTTTTTAACCAATCAGATGTTTTAACTCATTTTGCAGTATGGAAGGTTCGCTCGTATATCGATTTATGCAGTATGAAAGGATCAACTGTACTCTTTGCTTCCCCCTCGCCACCAAATAAATCGCATTTGACGACTCCAAAGCAATTCAGCGAAGAAGCCGCAAGACAAGAGAGCAAGATGGCCGACATCCAGAACTTCACGACTTTCGGTGCGTGCGAGTGTGCTTAGCAGCTTACGTGCATACGCGCATCATACTTGCGCGTTTCTGCTTGTGCGATAGTATGCTCATTGTATCTGTGGTATCCTGTGTGCATTGCTGTATCCTCCAGACGCGTTCGCGGACGCCAAGGATGACTCGGGCATCGGCGGCGGCAAGGTGCACATCCGCGTGCAGCAGCGTAACGGTCGCAAGTGTCTGACGACCGTGCAGGGCCTCGCCGACGACCTCGACATCAAGCGTATCCTGAAGGCGTTCAAGAAGAACTTTAGCTGCAACGGCGCGCTCGTGAAGGACGAGGAGCTCGGTGAGATTATCCAGCTCTCGGGTGACCAGCGCACGAACATCCGCGAGTTCCTGATCGACCAGGAGATCTGCTCGGACTCGCAGCTGGTGCTGCACGGTTTCTAAGCTGCGCGCCTGGTGTGCTGCAGCGTGGGCGGTGCGACTGTGCGTGGTGCCGTCCACATTTTGTTGCCGGCGATGAAGCGAAGTCCATAGTTTTTTAAGGCAAGCGAGAGTAAGAGAGAGAGCGAGGCATTCAACGTGATTAGACTGAAGAGAGGACGCGGACACAGAAACATAGCGATGCTGTGCGTGTCTGCTGCTGTAGCTGGTTGCTTCGATCTCTCTTGGGTTGGATGAATATATTTGATGATTGTATTGGTTTGGCTTTCAACACGTGACTCGTGCACTTCTATCCAAAGCTCAGTTCCGCACAAGGTATCGACCTTCGAGTTGCCGAGGACGTACTAGGAAAACAAGGTGTGTTGTGTATATTTCCAGTGCACAGAGCCCGCTACGCCTCGTTCTCACTCGCTCGTCGCGCAGTTACACGCGGTGGTCGATCTTGAACTCTGGGAACTCGAGGTCTGGCTGCCAGATGCCCTGGATGGTCGGTCGCTTCGAGATCACTGGGCGCTTCATGCGGGTCATCTTTCGGCCGCTCGAGTTGCGCAGACGCTCAAGCTGCAAGTAGCAAATGTTAATTAGTATCAGCATTTGATGGTCCGGAATGACGACAATATGCGCTCGTTCGTACCTGCATCAGGACGAAGTCGACTTCCTGGTTCTTCACGTCGCAGACCTTTTGATCGTCGGTGACTGCAGAAACGAACGCGTCATACAGCAAATAGCAATGTTAGAGACAATAGCAGACGGTATATTCGCAGCGTCCAAGTTCCCCGGGCACTCACTGTAGTCGCCGATGAGGACTGGGTGGCGCGCTCCCTTGAGCTCCGTCTGGAACTTCACCTGAGGGTTCTCCTTCACGAAGTTCAGGAAGCGCTCATCGCCGAGCAACTTTCTACTCACATGGCACAGTACAATAGAGATAGAGAGATCCATCGTTAGCGACGAACGCACATACATACATCATGCCCACACGTGATGCAGCTCAAAAGCAGCGCGTCAACACTGCCAGCAGACTGCTCAGCATCCCTTCACTCTTGCATCACACGAACAGCAACACACTTCGTCTATAGTGAAGCACCAACGCACCTGACGTTGCGGCTGCTACCGCTGTGCTGGCAGTAGCGGATGGTCACCTGCTTCAGCTGCCACACTCCCTTGGTCGCCATTGTCGCTTGCTGCTGCTGTGGTTCTTGCTGCTGCTTGAGCTGCTCCTGCTCGCTCGAAATGCGCTCCACTCCATCCACATGCGATACATCGTATTTATACGAATGATAACAGTAATGCAATCGCATTTATTTTGATATCTACAGTATAAAATAGAGCTTAAATCTATAGGTTCGGATGCAACTTTTACTAGGTTCGAATTTGAGGACAAAATCGTGACGAAGAATGAAGGTTTTGAGTCATCAATACAAAAAACAAGTTTAGCGTCTTGCTCTACCTATATCGTTCCAGACCATTTATAAAAAATGCACACAAAATTTCTCCTGTTGATATCCTGAACAGGAGCTACGCTGGCACGCGTCCGGCGTGTGAGTGCGGGAAATTCTGGTGTGATGTGGTGACAGCGAGATTTGGCCGCTGTTGGTTTAGTAGGCGTGTTCGTTTTGACGCAAGTGGGGCAAGTGGCAAATGGTGCGCTGGGCTTCAACTCAACATCAACACCTTTTCTAAACAGCTTGCGCCCAGTATGCTATTGGAGAAAAGTGCTAGTTTTGAAATAATAAGCTCTCAAACTGGCAATGGCCAATAACATAAAAAAAGCATTTGCTGTCATCAAAAAGGAAAGCCCGCGGAATGCGGAATGCGGACGCCAGCAATGGCGCGCGCCGCCATCCGCCGCCCAGCGCTGCTGCAGGCAGCGACGCCGATCCGAAGAGCGACATCATGAGCTTGATGAGCGTCGTGCGCGCACATCAGATACAGCACGACGACCCGGCGTACGACTCGACCGCTCCCGCAGCGATCCAGCGCTGCAAGACGATGCTCTCGAAGCTGCGGAAGGTGCTGCCCAAGCTCATGCGGCCGATCGCGACGGTGTCCGTCGACATTGCAGTGCCGATGCTGCGCGACATCTGCGAAATCGTGGAGCTGCTGCTGCGTGGCAGTGTGTGTCCGCACTCGATGATGCTGTTCATCGAAGGGAAAGCAGGCGCTCCAGTGAGTGCAGCAGCGGCAACGAGTTCGACACACAAGAGGCAACAGCAAGGCTCTGCGAATGGAGCGACTGCGTCTTCGTACCCGACGTTCGCGACGATGCTGTTCTACATGGTGTCGTTCTTCTCGAACTCGACTCTCCGTGACGCCCAGGAAAGCGTCTTGAGCGTGATCCTTCAGATGGCGCTGTTCCTTCAGCAAAATGACGTCTACGGCTTCCTGCACTTCTTCCGTGATACTGTTGAAGTGTTACAAGACTGCTTCTTGCTGGAAGAATCTCTGAAGAATTGCGAATATGACCCTACATTCCTCGGTGCGACAATCGCCTCGTACCTCGACACTGCAATTCACGTGTACCAGGACGCAGACGGCCCGCTCGGCTCCAAGAGCAGTGTCACACTCTGCGGCTGTGAGCTCATAGCCGACGAAGCCAAGTTGTTGGAGAGAAAGCAGCAATTGAAGAAGATGCTTCCGCCGATTCACGTCGAGTCCTACAGCAGCGCCATCGCGCTACGAAGATCCATGCTAGTGCTAGTACAGCGTGTGATTCGCCAGAGCCACACGATGGTTGCGAGTGATCCTGCGTCGGACAAGCTGGTGCAACTGGTTCAGCTGTTCGTCCAGAAAGACGGCGCGCTGCGAATCGATGGTGGTGTGTCCAGACAAGTTCGGATATCGCGGCAAGAAGTTGTCGAAGTTTCCCAAGCAACCTTCAGCCTTCTCCAGACGATGCTCGAAGTGGCATCGACAACGGAACGGAAGTTTGTTCGGCTAGCGCTGGCTTTCTATGAGCACAGCGCGTTTGATTCGAAAAGCTCCGATCTTGCCGGTTGCATGGCGTCGGTGCTGAGGGTGATTCAGAGTGGGGACACTCGGATTTCCAAGTTTGCTACTGAAACACTGTGGCCAGCACTGAATGAGTGGATAGCTCGGTTGTTCTTCAGACTTGAAGGCTCGCAGCGCGTTCCAGTCAACTTGAGCGCACAGGGGCACCACACAATTTGGCTGCACACGCTGGAAATTGTCGTGTCGTACTTTCGCATCTCAACGGCTTCGTCGCAAGTCTCCGTCTTCCTGGGTCTGCTTGGTTGCGTTGACATCACCGGGCTCAGCACTTCCAGTCAGTCGACGGTTGTCCGATACGTACACTTCATTCTCTCTTCGAGACCGCTTCTTCTTAAGTTCGCTCATGCCTTCGCCAAGTCTCTCCAGTCCAACAGCTTCGAGCTAGGAAGAGATGGAAGTTTAACCAGCACAAGTCGGAAGCGAGCGCGCGGTGGTACATACGTGGGGGCACTTCGTCAGCACGCGTTGGCGAATCATCCGTCGAATGGATTCCAGGTGACAGAAGAAGCACGTGTGTACGAGACACTGGCCCAGTGGGTTCTGGATCTGGTGTTCTTCGGCAGTGGCAGTGCGACAAACGATGTCGTAGCATTGACACTCGCGTTGCGGGTTGTCCTCCCGTTTCGAGACTGCATTGCGAGCATGGCGCGAGCTGAGAGCTATTCAATTTTCCGCGTCTTGGTGCAGCGAGTCGACTCGGTGATAAACAGCTTCGTGCTTCCAGGATCGGATCTCACTGATGAAAGCTTGGACTTTCTGATTGTCATTCTCCGGCATCTTGAAGACAACGAAATCGCAAAGTACAGCGCAACGCTCAAGAGTGTTCTATCGACAATCGAGTCCAAGCGCTTCTTTGGCGGAGATGAAGAAATGAGTGGAACGCTTCCGTGGAAAGAGGAGTCCTGGACTCAGTTTGTGGCGACAATGTCGCACCCAATCAAGTCGTTGAGCGAAGATGCTGGTGACGAGGTGTCCCGAGAGGAGCTATTTGGTGTCGCGTGCAAGGTGGATATCGTGTCGAAGATATTCAAGGAGAAGAATCTGTGTCTGCGAGCAGTCTTCCTGGTGCACTTCACGTGGTCAAGACTGAAAGCGCTGAGGCTGACTCAAGAGTCGGGGTGGCGAGATTCCATGTTATGGCAAACCGTTTCTCGCTCGATTCTGGATCAACACAACTCGCAATCAATGGCGGGCGCTGCGATTGCCATGATTCCACTGTTGGTACCCCTCTTGAAGCGTCAAGGCGTTTCCTCGAGCGAGTCCGTGACCGGCTTGCTTGAGCTTCTAGTCGAGAAGATTCAAGGTGGAGTGTCGGACTTCTTGCGATCGGTCATTCTCGAGACTGCTAGCTCGATCCTTTGTGTCGCCACCGAATCCTTTGGAGCTTCGCCGTCAAAGAGCCAAAGTCAAGATGGTAACGAGATGGAACTCACTACTGGGAGACCATCTCCATCTTCGAGCCTCAGAGAAGCCGCGCTCTGTAGGTGCTGGCTGAAAAGTGCGAAGTCAAGAATGATCACGATTCCCACTCAGCTGATAGCGTCACTCGTGCAAGTCGACTCAGAAGTGCAACCAGTCGAGTTGCGTGTCATGACGATCTGCTGGCTGGCGTCTGTCTTCCGGCATTGCGATCTCAAGGATGATACCAAGGAATTCTTGTCCAGCTTCAAGATGGTTCTGTCAAGGAGTCTGGACGATCTACCAAGCTGCCAAATGGTCTCGAACCTTTTGGGGGATCTAATCGCCTATCCGCCGTTTGCCCAAGTGCTACTCTCGCCAGCGAAAGCAAACGACAGCGACTTCTTCATGAGAAAATTGGATGCGGTGCTCTCGAAGACTGAAGAAACGTTCAACGTGCAAGCTTTGTTTGCTTTGATGCCGCTCTTAGGATCACTTGGCTCTGCATGCGATCCCGGTGCTACGGAGCACATGGACGTCTTGATCTGGATCATGCTCCGTTTGGTGTCCATTTGGAGCAAGTCGCAAGTAGACAAAGCCACGGCGTGTGCGGTGTCTGCATACGACCAGATCCACCGAATTACAACGCGCCACCAACTATCATGGCGGAAACTGTGCGTCGAGAATCCCGAGCATTGCTATTTCCCACTCGTCGACGAGCTGATGTCATCCAACACGCTGCGCCTGTTCATTCGAACATTCATGGGACTGAAGATGGATACGACTGAGTTCCTGTTGGCCAGTGCTCCGTACGTGCTTCCAAGGTACATCGTCGATCAAAATGACGAGATGCTGCAGAGTTTCCTGACGGAGCTCAATGGCAGTGAAGAAGAAAGCTCAGGCGGGTACGAGGACGGATCAGAAGGCGATGAGTACCGGAAGACAACTATCACAGACTTGATACGACGCCACGTCGAGTTTGTGCTGAAGGAGCTCATCATGCATCAAGTTCAAGCTGACACTGCCGGCAATCGACTTGCCGAGTGGGAGTTTCTGTTCAAGTTCTTGCCGGACAACTCGACTGTTCGCGATGTGATCTCGCATTCACCGCTTCGTTTGCTGAATCTTGTCGCCTGGGAACTGAGTGGACCGCGCTTCGAAGCTGCGACGAAAGCTTTTCGAGAGATCTCGCAGTACCTGAGTCAAGATCAAGAAGTTGACGCGAATTCAGACAGCGTCAGCACCGAGTCGGATGGATTGATGATGCCTCGCCAGTACTTTTTGGCGCTGATGACTGAGCTCGGAAACAGGATTGGTGAGAAGAGTGCAAAAGCAAGTTCGACGAAAGAGAAGATCAGAGCGATTACAAGCATCAACCGACTCTTTGAGTTGTTCAAGAGCTCGTCGTTACACGACTCGGAGAGTGCGAGCAACAACGGGGTCATGGATCCATTTGTGCCAAAGGTGATGGCGACACTGAAGATTGGTCTCATCGAGCGAGAGTTGCAAGAGCATGCTGTGAAGGCATGGGCGACGTTTCTGCACATGCTCTCGATCAAGGCCCTTGAGACCAATTTCTGCTCGATCGTCGTGAGCCTCCTACCATGCATCGGATACGATCCAGGGATGGTTCTGCAAGAAGCTGTGCAAGTGCCCTCGAGTCCGCTCAAGCTTTGCTGGAATGTCGATGTGCTTCAGAAGGTCCACTCCTCAGACCCACAAGGCGCCGGAAGCGAAGAAGGCAAGACGAAATCTACCGCCGCCTCCGTCGCCTTGGAGGTATTGAAGTACTTGTTTCTTGACAAGAAGAACGAGCTCAAGCAGGCGTTTCCGCGCATTCCGCTGCTTCCCTCGATCCCCGAGCTCGATGAGATCTACGTTGTGCTGGAAGCTGAAGTCGGAGATCCTGCAGAGAAGCGCATTGACGAGTATCTGGTGAACTTGGCAACGTACATCAACCATTGGGACATGGCAGTTCGAGAAATGGCACTGACGCAGCTCTTTCGGTGTCTGGTTCTCCGTGGAAGAGAGCTGACAGCGCTGATGGAAAACGAAGGTGATCTCTTCGTCGACAGAGCCATTGTCGACATCATTCTGTCCATCTTGCAGCTCGCAAGAACGGAGAGTCAAGAAATCGTGAAGCTGCTATGCGCAAGGTGTCTCGGAGCACTCGGAGCGATTGATTCTGCGCGGATGCCGCCCAGCATGTTTTATGAGTCTGGAGCAGCTCAGAGCGGAATTGTGGCGAAAGATAAATCGGATATGCGAGTCGAGTACTCAACGAAGGACTTGGCGTGCGTCCTCATTGAGACGTGGCTAGTGAAAGAGCTTCGCGCCGCGCCAGAGAACACCGACTCAGTCGCATTCGCCATCCAAGAGCTACTGAAGTTTCTCGCTGAGCTGACTGCTGATCCACAGCACAGTGGGCAGAATCTGCCGATCTCGAGTGGAGTTGGAGCGTACCAGAAGCCAAAGCATGTTGCCATTCCCATCATGCCAGAGTGGATGAAGCGTCGATTCGAGAGGAAAGAGGTCTTGCAGTTCATCGAGCCGTATTGGTCGACCAACTACAGTGTTTGGAACAATCGCGCGCAGCAGAACTACAACAACGGTGGAGGAAGGAGACAATCCGGAGACAGCGATCGTGGTCTCCATCCTGCTCTGGACGACATATCTTACTACGAGAAGCATGGCACATCGTACGAAGAGTGGCTGGTGCTGTGGTGCAAACGACTCATCCAACTATCTCAGCCGCCCGAGCGGAAGATTTTCTGGGCATTGCGAACAGTGCTCCCCGCTTCTCCTCAAATCTCCCGCTTTCTACTGCCGTACCTGATTCAGAATGTGCTGCGCTCGGGAAAACCGGAGGTGTACAGAGAGATCAAGCGCGAGGTGATGGCTGTGCTAAACGATCAAGACCGAGGGATCATGGTCGACGAGTACATGGTGCCTCCTTCCGAAGTGAATGGGTTGTCGTCTGCTCGAGGGATCAACGCTCCTGACGAGGAGAAAACACTCGGCGAAGACTCCAGCCGCCATCATCAGTGCTCGCAAACCATTTTCTCCACTATTGAAGAGCTAAATGAGTGGGTGTGGAACAGCGAAAAGAAGCGGTTGGCGTTGAGTGGCAGCGCAAGTCGACAGAGCGCTGGGTCTGCGCGGTCCGTCGACATCCCGTCTGAGTTGGAGGACCAAGAAAAAGAGATTCTCGAAGAGTTTCTCAAAGACATCCCGAGTCAATCACTATCGAACGCGGCATTTGGAATCGAGGCATATGCGAGAGCGATCCAGTACTTCGAAGTCTATCTGCGTCAACAAGACTACAAGCCGACAGCTGGGAAGGACTCCACTCACGGATACTCTGTGTGGCCGGTGCACCTCGCGTTGGTCTCGAAGAACGCATTCTACTTGCAGCAGCTGTATAAAAGCGTCGATGAACCCGACGCTCTCATCGGACTAGCGACACTGCGCCGACTGTACGAAGCGCAGCGACACAACGACGGGGAAAGCGAATCGCGCATGGGAGATCGAGAAGATGGCCTGAATTTGACCGACTTGATGCACCAGGTCGTCGACCACGAGCAGCTCGCGCAATGGGAAGACGCACTGGCGTGCTATGAGCAAGCCATCCAGGAGATCCAAACAGCGTTGTCGTCGCGAGCGTTCTTCTCCACCGGATCCCAGTTCCGCAAGCAGGGGATGCAGCTTCCTCGAGGTCTACTCACTGATCCGCAAACAGACCCGGAACTGGTGAAACCAGAGCTGTACTCTGGGATGATCGGTTGTTTGATTCAGCTCGGTCGTCTCGAGAGTGCGTTGCAGCACATCAATGGCATCGTCACGCAAGAGCCGGAGTACATGGGGACGCTCTTCCCTTACGCGTTGGAGTGCACGTGGCGACTTTCTCGCTGGGAGCTCTTGACCGATCTACTGTCCTCTGAGAAGAAGAATGCGCTGCTGATTTCGACGAGCTCAGGCTCTGGTTTGGGCGGTGGACACAGCGGCGTTGGATCGAGACTGCGTGGGATTGACGTGTCTCAGCTCAAGCTCATTCGCGTGCTCCACAGCCTGCACAACGGCGATCTCGACTCGTTCCAGAAGAACCTGAAAGATGCTCGGCTCGAGGTCATGGGGCCGTTGGCAGCTGCTTCAGCAGAGTCGTATCAGCGCGCGTACCCGCTTCTTCACAAGCTGCATTTCTTGCACGAAGCCGAGCAAGGGTTCATCTACTTGCAAACCGCGAAGGAGCTGAGCGACGTCGAGGATAAAACGGATCGATGGAGAAATCAAGCCCCATGGGAGGCGCGATATGACTCGATGCCGACTTCGCTCAAGTTTCGCGATCCGATTCTTGCACTGCGGCGCGTACTCCTGCAGGAAGCAAACCTCCGAAACGAAGTCTCGCACTACTGGCTGCTGCAAGCGAAACTTGCCCGCAAGGAAGGGTATGCTCGCACTGCGTCGAGTGCTGTCATGCACGCCGAGGCGCTCGACAACCAGTACGCGTTACTGGAGAAAGCGAAGCTGATGGTCAGTCAAGATCGAATGTACGAAGCGCTGCAGTTGCTCGAGCCAGTCGACATTGATGCGTCGAAGCTCGACTTTAACGTCGAAGATCCGCACTTCTGCGCCAAGAACCTCTTACTTGCCACGAACTGGATGCAAGCCTCTGGGCAGCGGCAAGGGAAGAAAGTGATCGAACGGTACCAGGCTGTCATCCGGTTCGACCCTAAATGGGAGAAAGGGTACTTCTTCCTGGCCAAGTACTATGAGTATTTGCTCAGTGTCAGTCACCCGGAAGCGACCGCATCAATGGGGGAAGGAGGCTCGATTCTATTGGACGAAGTCTTCCGCTCGCATCTGATCAACCTGATGAAGAACTACGTCCGTGCGTTACAGCACGGGACAAAGTTTGTCTTCCAGTCGCTTCCTCGACTGCTCACGTTGTGGTTTGAATACGGAGAATTGCTCTACGCCAGCACATCGGGTGCAAAGGCGAGCAAGGCAAACAAGACTTTCCGCCTTCCTGAATTTGCGCTGAGCCAGTCAAGCACGGAGCAGAAAATCTTGACCGAGATCACCGACGTCATTTACGACGCAGTAGAGAAGCTGCCGGCGTACGAATGGCTCGTTTGCTTCCCGCAGGTGACGTCTCGAATTTGTCACCCGAACCCGATTGTCGTTGATGGAGTGAAGAAGATCATGGTGAAGGTACTTGGGGCATACCCGACGCAGGCAATGTGGCCACTCCTCGGACTCTCTCGGTCGCTCAACTCGCAGCGTCGGAATCGAGCTCGCGACATCATCGCGAACATTCAGCGCCATTTCGTCTCGACGGGCCAGCAGGAGATCGCGAACAGCTTCTCAGAGGGGATGCGGCTCGTCGAAGAGCTCATCAGCCTCGCGGGCCACGACCCCGCCAATCAGCGGAAGATCCACATCCGCTTGAGCCGGATTCGAAGCAAGATCCTCGTGCCTGTCCAGACGGCGCTGACGACAGTGTTGCCTGCTTCTGGGCTAGCGCCGCAAGACAGAGACCACACGGCATTTTCGCCGCATGGGCAGATTCACATCAAGGCGTTCAGCGACAAAGCCGACGTGATGATGACGAAGGAGAAGCCAAAGAAAATCGAGATCTTGGGAAGTGACGGCCGACTGTACCCTTTCCTCTGCAAGCGCGAGAAGACGGGCGATCTGCGCAAAGACGCTCGGATGATGGAATTCAACAACATGATTAACAAACTGCTGCAGAAAGATGGCGAAGGGCGGAAGCGCAAGCTGCGACTGCGCACGTACGCGGTCGTGTGTCTGAACGAGGAGAGTGGTCTGATGGAGTGGGTGCGCAATACGAAGGCGATGCGGCAACTGATCGGGCAGATCCACAAGACGGAACGCGGGTTCATTCAGCCTGTGCGTCTGACACACGACATCAAGGAGCGGTTCCTTGGGATGCAAAAGAAATACGCAGACAACGTCCACATGATGGCAGTGTACTATCGCCGCAAGATCTTGGCACAGCCCGTGTTCACGCCGCGCTTCCATCAGTGGTTCTACAACAATTTCGCCGATCCGACCGCGTGGTTCGAGTCGCGCATGACGTTCTCGCGGTCCGCTGCCGTCTGGTCCATGGTCGGCCACATCATCGGACTCGGCGATCGCCACGGAGAGAACATCCTGATCGACTGCACAAACGGAGAGTGCGTTCACGTGGATTTCGACTGCCTCTTCGACAAAGGACTGAAGCTCGCGAAGCCAGAGATCGTGCCATTCCGACTGACTCCGAACATCATCGACGCATTCGGCATCACAGGCTACGAAGGCGTGTTCCGTCGCGTCTGCGAGGTCACGATGCACCTGCTGCGAGAGAACAAGGAGACGCTGCGCAGTGTGCTCGAGTCATTCATCCACGACCCGCTGGTGGAGTGGGGGCGCAAGGGCAAAGCTGCTCAGGCCGCACCAGGTGCGTCATCTGTAACGCGCAGTATCGCGGAGATCTCGACCGACCGCAGCAAAGAAGAGACGCGCATCATCCTGAAAACCATCGACGACCGTCTCCGCGGGATCTATAACCTGGGCGACGCCATCCGACCGCTCGTCTCGTCATCGCACCGCAGCATCCTGCCCGAGAACGAGACGCTGCCGCTCTCCGTGCAGGGCCAAGTGGACAAACTGATCCACGAGGCCACGTCCCATGAGAACCTCGCGCAGATGTATATCGGCTGGATGCCGTTCCTCTAGTGAGCGTCTCACGTAAAGTATGCTGACCCCCTTCTCTTCTCTCGATAGAGTCCCGCTGTGATTGACAGCAAAGCACGAGAAGCCAAGTAAGCGGGTAGTCTGGGAAACGGAATGCATTTTTGTTGGTGGTGGGTGTTGTTGTGGGAGGCAAAAAGGATCCCAGAGGGCTCTAACATGAAAAAATGGCTCAACTCCAGCCGATCGACTACCTCTTCTTGCTCCCACACTATGCCTTGACCTCCGGCGCTTTCTCCTTGGAGAAGATGCGCTTGATCGTCGGGATGGTCGCGAGCGCAATCGGGAAGCGCAGCGGCTCGAGGCACTCGTTCAGGACCGCGGCGAGCGCGATGTTGCCGTACGTCGGGTTGAGCGTGTTCACGTCGATGAAGCGGTCGAGCCCCATGTCCATGATGAACTTGATCGCGTCGGCGCCGGCGATGAGGCCCGTGTCGAAGGCCACGTAAAGCGCGGCGCCCGTGCCCAAGTAGAGCGTGGTCCACCAGACGACGAAGGGCAGACCGAACTGCGAGATGACCGTCATGAACTTGCCCGGCTTGGCTTTCACCTTCTCCTCGAGATCGGCCACCTGCTTGCGCAGCGCTGCGTTCTCCTCGAGCAGCTCCTCAAAAGTCTTCTTTGGCGACGGCACCACTTCGCTCTCGTCCTTGCCCGTCGGGCTGATGGTCGCGAACGCATGGGTCTGCATGGCCTTGAGGAACGCGTGCGACGACGACGACGTCGACTGCTTGCTGGCGCCAGAAAGCGACAGGCGCAGCACTGGGAGCGCCGAGACGATCGGCGACTTGGTCACGTTCGTCTTCATGGCGTGCGCGAACGCGCCGCGGGTGACAACGGAGCGGAGCATTTCGGATGATCTCGTCGCTTGGACTTGCGAGCAAAATGGAGAACTGGGACGACTCGTGTTTGGTCGGCTGTCAATCACTCTCGATACAGGCACATTCACTCGGAAAGGCGAGGCATATTTGATCTAAAAGACGATGAACATCCACTAATTTATCCAATTGAAAGTGCGCAAAAAATGTAATCACTCTACTTTAAACCAATCATCAAGAGTATTTTTGATTACAACAAAACCCGGTAATCATGGGTTTTATGTCCTTTGGAGGAATTTTCATAAATACAGTGACGCCAATTGGTTATCCGCACCCAGAAAACTGCCGATTCATTACAATAGGTTAGCTCCGAGTATCTCCTAGTAGCTTGTCTTCATTCCCTTACGTTTGAGAACGCGAAAGCAGCGGTCAGACATCGATTCGACCAATTTGTGGAGGTAGGAGACATCGATTTTGACCCATTCGCTCAAAATGACCGATTTTAAGTCATCTTCGCTCATGAACTGGCGTCCGTCGCGATACACAGACCGAGCAAGCAACCCCCAAAGGTTCTCGATGGGGTTTAAGTCCGGAAACAGTGCTAGATGCTTCACGACAGTCACGACCTACTTTTGGAGTAAGGCGATTGTGCTCCTCACTCGGTGACAAGATGCTCCGACTTGTTGGAACTGGATGTTTTCGGTGTGATGCTAATGCGCAAACGGAAACAGATGGCCGTCCAACGTGTTGCAGTACGTCTCTGAGTTTTGCTGCCCCGAGATGAACGCCAAGTCGCCCAGCCCACGCGACAAAAACAGCCCCATACCAACACCAAGGCACATTCACTATGACGACTGAAGAACGATTGTTTTTCGTCGCGAAGATGGCGTCAGTAGCTCTGGAGACCGTCCGGACCGTCCAAGTTGAACTTCTCGTCGGAGAAGCTGATTTCGTCCCACTGAGTCCCCTCTTGAGCATCACCTTCGCTCAGTCGACACGCTTGTTTCAATGGGCGGGCGTCAGCGATGGGATGTGCTTACACTTTACGTACTTGACCAAATCATTTTGCTGGAGCTCTCTCTGCGTGATGCTGACGCTTGCAGTTAGCTGCAGCAATGATTGGAGCTTCCTGGCGCTGCTTCCAGTCTTCCTAGTTTCGTTGAAGAGGCGGCGGCGACCGCGATCGTCTAGGGCCAAGCTCTTCCAGGCTTGTACTTGGTTCTATACGCAGCTGAATCACACAAGAAGTTGCTCACGACCTTTGCGGAGCAATTGACGCGCCTGGAAATCTCGCGGTGGCTCATGTTGGACTTGTCGAAGGCAAGTATTTGCCCCTTTTTGATGTTGGTGAGGGGCAGGCCTTTGCCCATGGTGGTGGACTCGAAAATTGCAAAATGAGTGGTCTATGAGCACTTGAACGTTGTTCTCTGTGTTTGATTATGTTTATGCTCCTTTAGTTGGACGTAAACAACTGTTTGTGTGACCAAATGGCGCATTTTGCGTGGTATGGGTTTTGGTTTTTTTATTTTATTTTGAAGTCAAAAGGTTTGTTCTCAAAAAAGAAATGCACTGCGAAATCATAAAATTAGCGCGGCTCAATGGTCTTTTTGGAATTTTGATAGATGACTTACAACAAAATTGATCCACAAAAATCGATGTGCGGCTAACCATTGGCGTGCACTGTATTTCGCAGTTCTGAGTCAATTTTGTATTTTAGTTGCAATGTTCATCTCCCACCAAAAACTAATTTATAGGTATTTTAAACCAGCAGCACCAAAATAATTTTTTATCGAAAGGTACATATATAATTGATTATTGATTTATACAGTGGATTGCGGTTTTGCTCATGAATGCGCTGGCCTTTGATAATGTGCGATGGGAGTACTGTTTTGAAGACGAACTCACACATGGCGGTGGTAAACTAAAGGGTGTCGGATTGGATTCGTATTCATATCGTATTCTGGATAACGCAAGGTGCTACTGCTGGACATCTACGTATCTACTCGCCCTTGTACGTTGGTTTGCGCTTCTCCCGGAACGCCTGGAGCCCTTCCATGCGATCCTTCGTCGGAATCACCTGTGCGTAGCACGCGCGCTCGATCGCCATGCCCGTCGCCTGGTCAACCTCCAGGCCCTTGGTGATCGCCTCCTTCGCCATACGCACACCGATGGGGCCGTTCGGGAGGATCTCGCGCGCGAGCTCGAGTGCCTTGTCCAGCGCCTTGTGCTCGTCCACGGCATAGTCCACGAGTCCAATCTTCTCGGCGGCGTCCGCGTTAATGCGGCGGCTCGTGAAGATCAGCTCCTTGGCCTTGGAGAGCCCTACAGCAATAGAAACACACAGTTAGTGATGCAATAAACGGATATGCAAGCTTTCTCTTGGACTCAAGGCATTGTACCGATCAAGCGAGGCAAGCGCTGGGTTCCACCGGCGCCTGGGATGATCGCGAGCGACGTCTCGGGGCACCCGAGCATCGCCTTGGCACCGGCGATGCGGAAGTCGCAGGAGAGCGCCATCTCCAAGCCGCCGCCCAATGCCGCGCCTTCAATCGCTGCGATGGTCGGCATCGGGAGCTGCTCGAGTTCCGTGAAGCCACTTCGCAGACCAAAGACAGTCGCCGCAGCCTGAAGACAATTGCACAAAATAAAGTATAAGCCATACGAAACAAGTAGAGCCAAGTCCTGACTGTCGCGTCTCGTACCTCTTCTGGGGTCATTTTGATACGCTCTTTCAGGTCCGCACCAGCACAGAACACTGCAGCAACACAACACAATGTAAACAATCAGTCCATCACCACATGACAAAATGAATGCATCACCTCAGCCGCGACGATTACCTTTCGGCACGGTGCTCTGCAGCACCACGACGCGCACACTCGTGTCGAAGCGGATGCTGTCCATCGCCTGGCGAAATTCGACCATCATTTGCTTGCCGAGCGCGTTGCGCGCCTCGGGGCGGCTCATCGTGAAGAGCGCGACGCCGGCGTGCTCGCCGTCGAGCAGCTCCACTTTGAACTGCGGCGCGTCCGACACAACGCTGAGCGCGCGGCGTCCACTGTGGAGCGCACTGCGGTAGGTGGCGGTAGCCATACTGGCGCGCGTGAGGAGACGCATAGTCATCATAGCAACGGTCGCTTGGGCGGATCGCACGCACGCACACGCACAGCCACAGTGATCGCTCCGACGCGAATCTGGAAATGGCGACTTGCCTTTGATGTGAAGCGCCAAGGTGTCGCCTTCATGAAAGACGACCCCATGTCGCACTTTATCGAGCGCTCACTGTAGGTAACTTCAAGTTTAGAGTAAACTGTGTATGCTCGATAAAGTGCGAAATGTACGAGGTTGCACGAGTGATGATGTTGCACGAATGTATCTCAAAGTCTTGAAAATGAATGGCTGGCTGGAGAGGGTGGTTTTGATGGCGATGGCGATTGGACTGCGCGCGCGTGAGCGGCGCACTTCGCCGGCCCATTAAGCCTTTAAGCCAAGACAGGAATCATGGGTGCCTACAAGTATTTGGAAGAGCTCTGGAAGCGAAAGCAGTCGGATGTGCTCCGTTTCCTCCTCCGTGTGCGCGCGTGGGAGTACCGCCAGCTGCCGGTGATCCACCGCGTGAACGGCCCAACCCGCGTCGACAAGGCGCGTCGCCTCGGATACAAGGCCAAGCAGGGCTACGTCGTCGCCCGCGTGGCCGTGCGTCGCGGTGGCCGCAAGCGCCCGAACTCCAAGGGTATCGTGTACGGTAAGCCAAAGCACCACGGTATCAACCAGCTCAAGTTCGAGCGCAACCTGCGCTCGGTCGCCGAGGAGCGTGCCGGCAACAAGTTCAGCAACCTGCGCGTGCTCAACTCGTACTGGATCAACCAGGACGCCACGTACAAGTACTTCGAGATCATCCTCGTCGACTACTCGCACAAGACGATCCGTCGCGACCCACGCATCAACTGGATCGCGAACGCCGTGCACAAGGGCCGCCAGCAGCGTGGTCTCACGTCGGCGGGTCGCCAGGGCCGTGGTCTCCGAAAGCGTGGCCACCGCGCCAACAAGATCCAGGGTTCGTCGCACCGCCAGAACTGGAAGCGCCGCAACACCCTGTCGCTTCGTCGTTACCGTTAGACGCGATAACCCCGTCGTGGCCTTGGTTCGCAAATGGCTTAGTTGCTGGGACGCGCTGCATGCTGGCGCGCTGCTTTGCCTTGGCGATTGGTGGTGAACGTCGTCGCGTCTTCTTCTCCGTGCAAGCGGCGGCGTTGGCGCGATGGCTCTCTTCTTCGCTGGTAGTCTCTTCGAATAGCGATAAAGAGTGTTCTCTCGCTCAATAATCATAAAGCAGCTCTCTTTCTTGTCGTGCTCCCATGACACTCACTTACACACCACCAGCCTTCTTTCGTATTCACTTCTGTTGCCTATTGTTCATGCGTGAATGGGCTTCATGGTGCTGTCATCAGTCGCTCATCTTCTTTGGACGCGCCTGCTTGATGGCCATTGCGGGGCTGTGTTTTGGCAGCCTAGTGGTCGAGTCCCATACCTCCTCTGTGTAAAATTGCCTTCACTATCGTGACTTCCTTTCAAAACGACATTGCAGGTAAAAGGAAAGCAGGACGATGGCGCGTGGCACTGAGTCGCAAGCAAGACGCACAAGTCCATGGCAACTGACTGGCTGTGTGCATCGCGTGCGTTGTGTCTGTTGCACTGCTTGCAGGGCCGCGTTTGTGCCTTCTGTGGCATTTAGAAGAGAGCTAAAGTGAGCGATGGAAGGCTTCAACTGCTGCCGCTGCGTGAGCGTCTACGAGCAAATGGTACGAACGGAAAGACATAGCGAGCGATGACACTGTACTGAAGCATCGCCTCACATGCATAACACCCTCGAACTTGTATGTGTGTGTGCGTGTGCTGTAGAATCCAGAGAACCGCAAGACCATGGAGGACACGGCGCGCGTGGTCGACAGCTTCCTGCTCAACCCGCAGAACGGCTTCTTCGCCGTGTACGACGGTCATGGAGGTACTGTACGCTTGTGTCTGTTACTTTATATTGCTCACGACTCACAGCACACGTTTGTACACATGTATGGCGCATCATTAGGGCGTGACGTGTCCGTGTACCTCCAGAGCGCGCTCCATGAGAACCTCGCGACCGAGCTGCAGCTGCCAGAGGATGGCGTCACGGTCGAGCAGCGGATAGAGCGGTGCGATTGCCTACGCTGTACTGCCTGGCTATCGATAGTCATGAGTCATCAACTTGACTGTCGTCTTCTCTCTCTTTCTGTGGCTACTGCAGAGCGTTTGTGGTCACAGACCTCGAGTGCTGCGCGGCGTTCACTGGCTCGATGGGGTCCACCGCCGTCACAGCGCTGCTCCTGGCAGACGAGGATAAGCAGCGTACGCTCTACACATCCAACGTCGGCGACAGGTGAGCCTTCTCGCTGTGTTCCTGTGTGTGGGTTTGCCATCGAATAAGTGCTAAAGGTTGAACGAACATGTTGGTTTGCCCGTTCTTCTTTGTTTCAGTCGTGCGGTTATCTGCCACAACGGCAAGGCGGTTCGCCTCACAACTGTAAGTGAGTGCGTTGACGGTGTGATGTGCTAGTCTATTGAGTTGGGAGATCTCGTCGTCACTAACACTGGTACGTTCGTTCTTTCTCTCTCTCTGTGGCCTTGATGCTGATATATATAATAGGATCACAAGGCGAGCGACCCGGACGAAATGGCGCGCATCACCGAACGCGGAGGGTTCGTGATTCACCACCGCGTCTCGGGCGTCTTGGCCGTGTCCAGGTACGTTATGAACATGTGATTCGAATCGTTGGTTGTCTGATCTAACGCGTGGGCTGGTTGGTGTTGTCTGACTTGTTGTACTGCAGGAGCTTTGGAGACCGCGACCTGAAGCAGTTCGTGCTGGGGAAGCCCGCAACTGTGGCCACAAGGTACGTCTCATGCTTTACGACCCACGACTGCGTTGTCGTGTAGATTGCTGCTGACTGCGATTGTATCGTGAACTTCATATGGGACGTTAGGCTGGAGCCCGTGCAGGACTTCCCGTTCCTCATACTCGCATGCGACGGTGTGTGGGACGAACTCAGCGACCAGGAAGCCGTCGATTTGATCGCGAAGCTGCCCGCGAGCGAGCACAGCAATGCCGCGCGTGCGCTTGTCGATGAAGCGCTCGCGCGCCACAGCTGCGACAACATCACGGCGCTCGTCGTCTTCTTTTAACAGCTAAGCGAACAAGGCTTACCAGAGAGTTGACTCCATCGTGTCCGAGGACTGAGAAGAGCGATGCCTCGCGATGCGTTTGGCGCAGAGGAGAGCATTGAGAAGCGCCGATGAGCTTGGTGTGTAGGGCAACAATGGATCATCAATGTATGTGTGGTGCCGTGAAATTTGGTGCACCAGCGCATGCTCGTTCAGGACGAAGCGAATAAGTGAGACGGCGGCGTCGAAGCTCCTGTGTTGAAGAGCGGAATCGCATGCTCGTGCGCTTTGAGCCATTGTAGCTGTTGAGAGAAGCAAGGAGCGATGACGGCACAGCTAAGCTGAAGGACTAATCCCAGACATTACACAGGAACGATCGCGCGTTGCACCTGCGTGGATCCAGGCGCTGGCTCTTGATCTGCGGTTGTCGTCCAACCTTGTCGTCCCGAGTGAGGTCACTGGGCCATCTCCGTGGTGAAGTCTCTGCGCGGTTGTTGAAGTGAGATCATGTGGACGACCATCAGTTTCAATGAAAAACTGAGGATCGTGTAAAGGACACCGAGGTTGCATCCACATCTGACTTTGTCCGACTGACTTGTGTGAGGTCAGTCCCGGAGCAATTCTACTACCAACGTTATGCTGATCATTACCACAGCAGTGGGACGGTCACCGAGAGAGCTTCTACTCTACACTTCGTCGACTTCAGCGCACTCCTTGCATTGCGATGGCGTTCAGGATGGAATTTGGCAAGAGATAACGATATATGCTTAGCTTGACTGAGCTGGACGAACACCTCCATGGTAACTCGCAGCAAGAGTGAGGTTTATAAGCAACCTGGTATCTATCAGAGTATACCTAAGCCACCGCACGAATATTCGGTTTGGAGTTCGGCCATCAGGTTCTCCGAAGAGTTCAGATCGGTAGGCAAACACCCCACTAAAACGGTTTGTTCAGTGAATTTGACAAGCTTATGACGAGCACCAGATCGTTCCCAGCGGCATGTGCGAGTCGTCGTCATTCGTCTGTAGCGGTGATTATAATCCAAAAATTGGGAGAACGTTCTTCTATGCCAGCTTCTCTCATACTAAGCAGCAGAGGAGAGCTGCGTTCGCGCCTACCACATGGTTGCGGCGTCGCGTGCAGATTTGATCCGACTCGATCTTGCCTTTTGAACTTTCAAAGTACTACTCAAACAAACACCCATGGCTTCTACATGATATCATACATTTTACAGTACAACCAGTATCGAAACCTTGTTTATTCCAGTACGGGTGGCTAATTCATGCGTTACGGACATGAATACATGTAAAATCGAGGAGCGACGCAGAGGACCAGGCGGACTGTTAACAGCAGCCAGAGGTGACACGGCCGCAGACATCCGGACACCAGCAGATGGCTGCCCGTCCGTCTGTCCGTCCGTCCACAGTGTAAAGAAAGAAGGATCCCCAGTCTCTGCCAGCGCTCCCATAGACATCCCAAAGCGCCGGCCGTTCATCTCTATTATTGCGACCTTGCGAGCCTTCTCGCCCGCCGCTCCTTTGCCGCTCTCCTACCCAGCTGCTTTGGTCACCAGACACACATGATTTCCGTCCCACGTGTCTTTACGTTGGCTCAGACGGATAGATGCGAGGAGTGACTGGCCGCGCCGCGCCTGCCTCTAATGTTGGTTGGGCTGGGGCTCTAGACTGAATTCACTGAGTCCCAGCGCCGCGGGTCGCTCTCACTCTTCCCCATTCTCACTTTTACTTTTCTGTCGACACTCGCAGCAGCTCCCAGTAGATACCCCCACGAACCCCAACGGAAAGGCTCGCGCTCTACTACCAACCAATCACCAGCATCTACAGTCAGCAACACCACAGCAACTAGTTTACAATGGTGTTCGTTTGTGTCAAGAAGATCTCCATCGCGCTCGCGGTCATCGCGGTCCTCACGGCGCAGAGCGCAGTCGCGACCTACGGCAACGGCGGCCTCAGCCAGGTTGCCGGCTTTGGTCACGGAGTCCCGTCCACGAACTACGGCAACAACAACAATGGCTACGGTAACAACGGCAATGACAACGGATACGGCAACAACTACAACGGCAACGGCGCAGTGAGCAGCTCCGGCAACAACCTGCGCGGTAACTCTGCGACTGGCAACAACGTGCCGGCCAAGGCGAGCAACATCAACAGCAACAGCAACGGCAACATGGACAACTCGCCGCAGCAGAACTTTGGTGACTCGTCCACCTCGAACGTCAAGCCTCAGGATCCAGCCACCAAGCCAGCGGCTAACACGCCAGTGGCGACCTCGGCTGCCCCTGCGTCGTCCAACAACAACAACAAGCCGACGAACCCTGCGGTTCTGACGCCTGCGGACCAGTACCCAAGCAAGGTGCCGACTGTGACCAAGCCATGCCCCAAGGTGTCAACGCCAGCTCCGACGGCCAAGCCTACTGTCACGCCGACCCCAGCCACCATGGCTCCTAAGATCACGCCAGCTCCAAGCACCGAGACGCCGACCCAGGGAACAAAGATGACTCCGGCACCGACGACGGCGGCTCCGACGCAGACTCCAACTCCTACCACTGAAGCGCCAAAGCAGACGCCAGCTCCAACGACTGCCGCACCGACGCAGACCCCGGCACCAACCGCTGAGTCTCCAAAGGAGACCCCGACTCCAACGACTGCGACTCCAACCCAGACGCCAGCTCCGACGACTGCATCCCCAGCGGGAACGACCACTCCAGCCACCGAAGCACCAAAGGTAACCCCTGCTCCAACTCCGGCGACGACCACCCCTCAGACCCCAGCTCAGACTCCAGCTCCAACCCCAGCCAAGATCACGCCGCAGACCCAGTCCCCACCGGTGGATACGGGCTCCAACAATGCTCCACAGGCCACTCCAGCGGCGACGACGCCAAAGGGAGACTCCAAGGGACCAGCTCCGACCCCAGCGTCCACGACTTCGACCGGAGGTGCGAAGGCTCCAACGCCTGATGCTCCATCTGGTGGAGCCCAGACTCCTGCTGCGACTCCAGCGGCCACCACTCCGTCGGGAGGTGCCAAGGCTCCAGCGACGCCTGCCGCGGCAACTGGAGACGCGCAAGGCCCAGCTCCGACTCCAGCTGCCTCCAAGCCGAATGGCGATGCCGCTGTGCCTGGTGCTGTCCACGGCTACGGCGACGACGAGAGCCCAGTGCAGAACGCAGTTGGCCCTGCTCCGACCCCAGCCGCGTCCTCGCCAAAGTCCGCCGCGAACGCCGACGACCACAAGCTCTGCGTCTAAATGTCTCTCTACTGGATGGGCCCTTGAGCGTCTCAGTCAACCTTCACAACGCCTATCCTTCTATCTGTCGACCTCTCTATGCTTCCACGTAGCGTTTAAGGGAGCGCCTCTGGCGTGCCCGAATGTTCGAATGTGTTGAGTTCATTTAAATCAGTACGTTGTCATCTTCTTCTCATTCATCCATCAAGCCTCTGGCTTTTTGCAATTTCACACCTGAACTAAAAATAGGAACACAGCTTTGTAGCTCACACTAAAAATAGGAACGCAACGTGGGAAGTAATAAACAGATTTACTAAGTCTGATGACAATAAATGCGCATATCGATTTATAAAGGTTTGTGACTTTTTGTGAGAGTTAAATTTGCATACTTTATTCAAGTCAAAGGGTTTACTGTATGGCGCTTGTCTTTCGATTAAGCCCGCAGTAAGTGACATTTCAACTCAGTTACATACTTTAACCCGTCACCCTAATTTGGAAATGAAATGATTGGCAATTGTGCTAGATTTGTATGAGTATACTTTTCCAAGTTGTTTGCCAGCCAAACCCGCCCTTCCGCCAATAAAACCCACCCTCGTGGACTTTTATATTGGCTAAAATTGTGGTCATAGAAATGAAAAGTTGACGTGCGCACTTCATTCCGCTGGAAGTGCACAGCAAGAAAATCAGCAGCAACACGCACACGTTGCCTCTGTCACATCCACCCACGCCCTACGACGATAGATAGAGAGACAGCACCTTAGCAGCAGCATGACGACCACGAGCAGCACGGGCATCCGCGAGACGATCCAGCGCTTCGACACGTTCTACGCTTCGGCGGACGTGGCCACGAAAGCGCGACTGCAGAAGGCGCTAGACGTGATCCACCGCGCGATCGACATCTTCGACCTCGAGGGCGTCTGCTTCAGCTTCAACGGCGGCAAGGACTCGACTGTCGTGCTCCACCTGCTGCGCATCGTGATCGCCAAGCGCGTGCTCGAGCAGAAGCGCCGCGAGGACGAACAGGCGACGACGCGCGCCTCGAAGACCGTCACGTCGCCGCGTCAGAGCTTCTTGAGCACGGACCTACTGGGCGAGGATGAGCTCGAGGCGCGCGTGCAGCAGCTCGTGAAGCGCGTGCCGGTCATGTACTTTGACTCGCACGATCAGTTCCCCGAGGTGCGCGACTTTATCGAGGTGTGCGTGGAGAAGTTCTCGCTGAGCTGCCACGTGTACAAGTGCTCGTTCGTCGAGGGCGTCAAGGACATTCTGGAGAAGCTGCACATCAAGGGCATCTACATGGGCGTGCGCGGCGGCGACCCGCACACCGAGGACCTGGAGCATTACTCTCCGAGCACGCCCGGGTGGCCCGCGTTCCTGCGCGTGAACCCGATCCTGTGCTGGACGTACGCGGACGTCTGGAGCTTCCTGCGCGAGTGCCAGCTTGAGTACTGCCACCTCTACGACCACGGGTAAGCCATATATATGACTCCTAGCGTGGCTGTCGTCTATGAACTGTCGATTAATGAGCTCTTTGTGTGTATTGCGCATAGCTACACGTCGCTGGGCAACATCTACGACACGGTGCAAAACCCGGCGCTGTGGCAGAAAGAAGGCGAGGACGGCGCAGAGGGCTACTATCTGCCAGCGTACGAGCTTAAGGACGGCAACTCGGAGCGCTGCGGACGACAGAAGAAGGCGCACACGTCTTCCAAGCCCAAGTAAGAAGGAGAACGACACGAGCCCCTCATGCCCACACACATCACATACAAATGAATACACATAGACGACAGGAGATAGCGATTACAACCACAAACATGCACATTGAAGGCAAATGGGTTTCTCTTCATGCAAACAATTTAGATTTGATCCAATACAACCCACCAGGGTCTATCAGCCACCAGCTTTCATTTGACTCTCGACTACACGCCATCCATGGATTTGCGTCAGTGTCTCCTGTCTGGGCTGGCCACGCACGTGACTTTTTCTAGCGACGTCGATTGGATCGAGATCGCGAGTGCGACTCGCGTCGTCGGTACCTGCTGCCACTCCTCACAGGCGAGTACGAGCGCGAGCGCGATCGATGGCGGCTACGACCAGATGCTGCTGTCGTTGCTCGCGGAGAATCCGAACGTGAGCGGTGTCTACGGTCTCCGTCTCTGCGGGAAGCAGGTGCCCTGCCAGCTTCGCGGCGATCTCTCTCATCTCGTCCTCGCTCTCGCGACGCCGATCGCGATCGTGGACGCGACGGCTTCCAGTCTCTTGGTGACGGCGAGCGAGACGAGGCACGTGGTCGCTCTCTGCGATATGCTGGCGAGCGGGATCGGCTTCGAGAATTTGACGGGGAGCGGCCGCGTTTCTCTTCTTCACTGTCGCTGTGACTGTCGCGCCTGTGATGATGAGCTGAAGACGTGGACTTAGACTGTTCCTTGCGCTCTCTCTTGCGCTCTTTCTTGGCCTTCTTCTCTTCTTTGCGCTTGAGCTTCTTCGCTGCTTTCCGAGCCTTGCGCTCTTCTTTCGTCTCGCTTCGTGAGCCGCTCGCAGCGTGAGCCTCATTGGCCGAAATCGTGCCTGGAAGCGCAAACGTCGTGTCCTGCTTTCCAGACTCCAGCTGCTCCTTGTATCGCTCTGCAAGCGTCTTCTTTGGCCCCGTGTCCACGCCAGACGCAGTCACAGGCGCAGCACCTAGCCCTTCAATGCGCTCGGCCATGAGTCCATCGCGCTCCGACTCGCCGCGCTTCAGGAGCTCCTTCATCTCGGACGCGTCCAGCTCCCCCGTTGGCTCTTCACGACGACGCGGCGCGAGTCCACTGTATAATATCCAAACATACACACAGAGAACACGTCAGCACTGCTATACAATCAACCTGCAAAGCGAGCGTGTTGTGTTTCGTACAGCGCTTGGTTCATGAGGTCCTCGTCGCGCTGCTTGGCGAGCAGCAGCTCTTGCTTGAGCTCCAGCGCGCGCTGCTCCTTGCTCGTCTTGGCGTACCACGTGAGGTCCTTCCCCTTCTGCCAGCGCCCCACGGGCGCGTTCACCGAGTGACCCAAGTAGTTCTCCCGGTACTTGTCGTTCTTCACATCGTCCCACTTGAACTCTACACGTGACAACGCACAGCACGCACATACGTGACGACACACAGATGAGCACACGAGCGTACACAAGCGATAGAATCCACAATATACACGTTGTTATTCTGCACAAGGCATGCGTTAGCACTTACGGTCAGCGCCGCCTCGCGTGCCGCCCGTGCGGTAGTTGGTCTTGCCGAAGCTCATGCCCTTCTTGCTCTTCTTGGCTGCCAAGAGGCAAATACCAACACACTTCCCAGTATAGTGTGACAAATAGGTGTTCGGCACACTACTTTGGATGTTTGGTGGATGCTTTGAATCACTCAACGTGGCTTACCTTATTTATAGTTTGTAAATTAGTGTGACTTACCTCAATTGAGGCATCCTGATTCATTCCTTTTTTTCCACCTCAAAAAGCTACGAGATCCGAGGAAGAAGCGCGAGCGACGAAGACGTCCGTCCGCGTGCCATCCAGAGAGAGCCTGAGAGAGACAAGGCACGACAAAGAAGAGAGAAGACGATATGGAGGGGAGCTTCCGTGATCTGCATCTGAACACCACTGGTGGTGGCAACAACGCGAACGGCAGGAATCTCAAGAACCGTAGCCCCACGTCTTCTGCGACTGCTGGCGGCGGCGACGTGAATCCAAACATGAACAACTACAGCACGTTCTCGTCCGATCAGGTATGACAATGAGCACATGCACATTCTCACTGCATGCGTGTGGGTATAGCGATACACTGTATGTATGCACATGCACTAACTGGTGTTGTATGGATGTGTTGATGACTGTGATGCATCCATCATGCAGAGTGTGCAGGCGCTTCTGCGGACGTCGGACAAGATCGAGCAATCGAAGAAGACGATGTACGAATCGGAGGAGGTGGCGCGCAACGTGCTCGTGGACCTGGAGCTGCAGCGCTCACAGCTGCAGGACATGAAGGGCATGGTTCACGAGACGTCGAGCATCACGGGCGAGGTGCGCTCGTTGCTGCAGAAGATCGCGGACCGATCCTACCGCCGCAAGGTACTGTACTATATGCTCTGTTTACCAACTGCACGATGCGTTTACGATGATACTCACTGTGTGTACTATGCGTTAATGTATCTGCGTAGGTGTTTCTGTGGTTTATCATTATCTGCCTGGCGATCACCGACATCGTGGTGTTCTACTTGCTGTTCCTACGCAGCCGTTGAATCGAATAATACAACGAACCCCAGCAGCGTGCGTATGTGACGTCGTGTCATCACTTGTCGTTCTTTCAGTTCATCTCCATATTGTTTGTTGCATCCAAGCTGATGCAATATCGTGTGGCTGGCTGGCTGGCTGTGCTCTTATTTAGGATGGTGGAAAAGACGAAAGAAAGCGAATATACTATGACGACTGACTAGGACTTTTACTCTTCCGGCTGCATGCCGCCACCGCCGCCCATCTGCTTGCCAGCGCGCATGACTTCGTCCACGAGCAGCAGCTGCGACGCGAGCGTCGTGGCCAGGTGAATGAACTGGCGCTTCACGCGGTAGTTGTCCCAAATGCCTTCCTGCGCCGGCAGCATCGGCTCGCCCGTGAAGAGGTCGATGCCCACGGCCTCACCCGAGTTCGCGTGCTCCTCCTGGACCGCGATGAGCGTGTCCTGCACGTCCAGGCCCGAGTTCTCGGCGAGCACCTTGGGGATCACGAGCAGCGCGTCCGCGAAAGCCTGGACACCGAGCTTCGCGCGGCCCTTGACCGAGCCCTTGTATTTGTTAAGCGCCTCGTGGGCCACGAGCTCAAAGGCCGCAGCACCAGGCACGACGCCGTGGTCCTCAATCGCGTTGTTCACGGCGCGGATGCCGTCGCGGATCGCGTCCTTGATCTGCGCGATCGTGTGCTCGTTCGGGCCCTTGATCAGGATCGAGCACGACTGCGGGTGCTTGACGTCCTCGACGAACGTGTAGCGCTCCTCGCCGAGCGTCTGCTCGTAGACCTTGCCAGCGTAGCCGAGCATGGACTCGTCCATGTCCTCGGTCGAGTTGATCGGCATGCCGCCGCAGGCGAGCGTGAGGCGCTCCATGTTGCGGCGCTTGGCGCGGCGCAACGCCAGGATGCCTTCCTTCGCGAGCATGTCGAGCGACAGCGGGTCAATGCCCTTCTGGTTAATGATCACGAACGTCTTCTTGTTCTCGTCCGTGCACACCTCGCGCTTGAGCTCGATGATCTGCTTGACCTTGTCGTCCGTGAACTTGCGCTCGGCCTCGACCATCTTCTCGCGCTGGTCGGCGCTGTTGTAGAAGAAACCAGAGTTCACCTCGCTCTTCTCGTACTCGAGCGACACGTTGCACGTCATGATGAAGCAGTTCTCGAGCGACGTCGGCATGTCCGGGTGGCGCGAGCCGTGGTCCAGCACGAGGCCCTTGATCAGGCGCGTGTCGCTGCTGCTCTGGTGCATCATCTGTGGGTGGTTGCACGTAATCACAAGCCGCAGTTAGCAAGAAGGTATCATAGAAACATGTATAAGGACAGCATACACGTACGTGCATGATCTCGATCATGTGCAGGTCGATGGGGCGGCCAGGCTGCGCGATGGTCAGCACGGCGTCCGTGACGATCTCCGTCAACTGGTCGGCGAGCTGTTCATTGTGAATAAGCACCACACGTCAGTATAACAGCTTGATGTAGACCCATGACTGGATAGATATCACACCTTCTGGTCGAGCTTGGTACGCAGTGACGTGCGCGCAACCGAGCAGAGCAGCTCGCGGTCCTTCAAAATGTCCTTGTTGGACACCTTGAGCGACTCCAGCACGCGTAGCACCTCGTCCTTCGCGAGCTCAAAGCCCTCGGACAGAATGCGTGGGTGCAGGCCGTCGGCCAGGAAGCGCTCTGACTGCTTGAGCAGCTCGCCGATGAAGAGCACCGTCGACGTGGTGCCGTCGCCCTGCAAATATCCACGAGCAAGCAAACGTTAGCGATCCACTCTATGTATGCAGCCACTGTCACTATTCCGCATGCTAATAACGCTATGCTTTACCGTGATGTCGTCCTGCGCAGTGGCGGCACGCGCGATCAGCGCCGCGGTCGGGTGCTGGATCTGCATCTCGTGGAGCAGCACGTTGCCGTCCTTCGTGAGCTTGATCTGGCCAGCACCGCCGACCAGCATCTTGAGCGTACCGCGAGGGCCTACACACATACAAGCAAGTATTCGTTCTGTTAGCCGCCTTGCTTGCATTATATCCCTTAGAAAGAGATGAGCTCTCCGGAAAGATCGCTCATGGGATGGATACGACAACAGGCAGCGGCAAGACGCACCCAGGTTGGACTTCAGGACGCCCTGGAGGCCCTTGGCCGCGCTCACGTTGACGAGCAGCGCCTGCGACTTGCTCACGATCTCTGTGTTCGGGTTCATGGCGCCGCGATAGCTCGTACTGCCAGGTATTTGGAGGTGGTGTGGTGGTGTGCTTCTTCCTGTGGAGCGACTGCTTACTGGTAGCGAGATACGGCCGGCCGCCCCCTCTGTGGTGAGGAAGGAGTGGCCGATTGTGGAACGGCCCAGACGCATAAATGTGGGACATTACCTAGACAGATCTTTGTAAAGTTTAAAGATAATCGCTAAGTTCGTTTTTTGCTAAGTGTTTTTTGTTTAACACTCTTGAAAAAGCAATACTTTCTAAAAAAAAACTATATAATATTTACAGGGTATAAAATGTCGTATAGGGTGGCTTATAGGTCAAAGTATCTAATCAAATCAATAGATTTTCAAAAAATGTTTTATAAAAAAGCATTTTTTCAATAGGACTCATGTCGTATTTGTATATTCAAAAAGTACCTGTTCTGAAAGTGTGAAAAATGCAATTGTCAAAGTGAAGAGCTCATTCTTCGTGGAGCTTCAAAAACGCTACCCAGACGATGGAACCAACGACGCCTACAAAGAAGCGGGACCCCAAAACTTTCGTGACACTATCCAAGCTGCTTGAGGCGACTCGTGGAGTCTTGGATGGTACGTACAAGAGCAAGCGGAGGGCGGCTGCTGGCGTTGGTTGTGGTCGCACGTCGCTTCTACTCATTTAGATGAGTACTTTGACGAGCATGGTGGATGGCCCTACCCAGACCGTCGTCGTTTCAAAACCCCGCGCGCGGTGCCAGTTCTCCCCTCAACATCAGCAGTACTAAACCAATCATCAGTCGTGGCGACCCACCACTCCGTCGACGTACCGGCGTCTATCGAGTTTGAGTTTGACAGAGAGTGTACGGAAGAGAACCACGAGCACCGCGCTGTGCTCCAGCAAGAGCACGCGACTTTCGCTGCCGAGAACCAAGAGCTTCAACTCACGCCGACTACTGCTGCTGCATCATGCGCGGTTACCGTCGCTCAGTCGCACACTGTCATTCCAATATTCGTGCTTGTACCTTACCCTGTTCCTATGTTCGCTATGGGATCACCAGCCGCAATGACAGCGCCTACAAACATCACACCAGGAAGCCAGTGGCGTCCGCTTTTGCTTACACCTAGCGCTCTCGGGCCAACCCCTTCTGTACGCGTGTCAAGCCCTTATGTACGCGAGCCGATTAATTACATGGTGTCGAGGGAGCGAGGATCGTACTGTGATACTCTTGTCTTCCCCGACCCGTTTTGTGAGGCGAAGCTGGTGTTCGAAGACACGTGTGTTCCAAGAGATCCTGCAGCTTCCTGCATGAAGGACGCTCAGAGCTCGGCGAGCTTTTGAGGTACATTTCCAACGCGCAAGCGTCCCGAAAAGGTGTATATATCTTATGCAAAGAGGTACTAGCAGTTTCCTGCGTGAACCTGAAAAACGATGGCTCAATTGTGTAGTGCCGACTAGTCTGAGCTTCTAGGATTGCCTTGAAACCTACGGCAACCAAGCATAGTCGCACGGGACGCTTTGTGTGGAGATCGCTATTGTAAGGACAAGCCATGATTTCGCTCCATTTTTCACATTTTTGGATGGAAGAACCAGGGATAATAGTAGCCTCTAAGGCCACTTATGATGTGACACTATGACCGAACTCTCAACATGCTGTCGGGTGTGGCTCGCGCACAGCACGTTGTATCAATAGAGAGAACCTTCTTAGCTAGTCCGCACACAACGCTCAGGGCACGAAGAAAAAGCTCCGACCTTTTTCTCTTCGTGCTCAAGCGCTGAATTCGTTTGTCGAATACACACGACGCATCTTACTGGACGAAGCGCGTTGCGCCAGGCGACCTGTCGTCACGTTTTTCATACGCTAAGCACACGTACTTGCACATCCACAAGAGAAGATCACACGCATCGTCGAGTTGAACCAGTTCTCGAACTCGCACGAAGACTTTTGCCAACGCCTTTCAAAGAAATCCGCTCCCCAGAGTCGATCTCGCGATGGAGTTCTCCTCCTGCAACTATCGATCGTCTTGGGAGCAGCTGGCGTTCTGCCACTGTTAGCTCTCGAAAGTGTGTGGAGCTTATGGCACATGGGCCATCTGTCTGTCAGTGTGGATCGCTGCGGGTCAGTCGCTCTCATCGCTCACGATCTCGTCTGGCCGTCAGCCTGGGTGTCTTATTCGCGGTGTGAGTGAGTGTTGACAATCCGGTTGCCTTTCTGGAAAAGTCTAGAAATAGAACAGCCCATTTTTAACCAACCAGAGACGTCGACGACCTTTCACTGGCCAATGAATCGTTTTCAGATGCCCAATTGTAGCCAATCGAAGTGAGCTTCTGATACGTACAATTCTGCACTTTCGCAGATCGCTGCGTGTCTTAGTCAAAGGTGGCCCTGTGTCGACGCCAACGCACGGATATGCTGCTGCTGGTCATTCTGCAATCTACTCTGCAACCAAGAACAACACCAAGCCATTGACTAACAACATGCTGCCAGCACGACCGCCACAGCAGCCAGCGCGGCCCACGAGCAACAGCAGCAGCGACCCATCGCCCACGACCGCCCGCAGCTTCACCGCGTTCCTGGTACCGCCACCGATGACCGTCTTCGTGCAGCTCGGCAACGGGGTCCAGCTGCAGCTCACGCCGTCGCCCGAACGTCTGATGAGCTCGCTCATGGACTTCCCGATCGCCGCCGGCGGCATGCCAGTGATCTTCCCAGTGACGACCACCGGAGGCACCAGTGGCGGAAGCTTCTGGTCGGGCATGGAGAACGAAGCGATGATGCGCGCGGTGCACGAGCTCTTCATGCGCAGCCAGAGCGAGCAGCACGGCCCGCCGCCGACGAACAAGACGTTCCTGGAGAAGCTGCCGCTCAAGACGTGGAACACCGAGACATGCGCGAGCGAAAAGTACACGGACTGCGCGATCTGCCTGAGCGAGTACGAGACGGACGACCAGGTGCTGTCGCTGCCCTGCGGCCACGCGTTCCACAGGGACTGTGGCATGCCCTGGCTCATCGAGCACAACGTGTGCCCGACCTGTCGGTACCAGCTGCCCACGGAGGAAGAGGCCAACAAGCCAGCCGTACCAGCTACTACCACGCCAGATAGCAGCAGCAACGAAGCTTCTGATGAAGTCGCCGAGCAAAATCAGCCGGAAGAAGAGCCAGGCTTTGAGCACATGCTGCAGGGACTGCTGGGTGTGCGCCGACCACGCTCACCGACCACCACGGAGCCACCAGTTGAACGTGTGGTGCGTCAGCGCGTCGAAGAGCGTGAAGCTCTCCCGGGCGCCGTGCCCATGAGCCACAGTAGCGACAACGACGACGCAGCGCTCGACAACATGCTAGAGGAAGAGGCGAGTCGCTTTGTCGAAGAAGAGAAGGTCAAGCGCGTGGGCCAACAGGACGCCTCTTCGGTGGACGACTCGTCGATTTTCGACGACGTAGACCTTGAAGAGCTCCTGCGCGACTCGCGAGCGTCGGACTCCAGCAGCAGCGACGAAGCCTGAGCTCTTGGAGCAACAGGTTAATTATTTTCTCTTTTTGACGAGAACCTCCAGCAGGCAGATAGAAATCTGTTTTGTACGATATGTTCAATAATTTAAAGATATTTACTTTGACACGCACGTGAGTTGATGAGCTTCACATTGTTCTCACTCACAGGTAAAGCGCGCTTCGCTTGTCTTCATCACACAGGGAAGACGGGATCTGCATCTGAAGGCTCGCATATCATATCCACATTCGTATTCGACGCGTTCAGGATGGGTTCGTAGACTGGAGGCGAATTGGGATCTTCTTGGAAGTACAAAGGAGAACAGCTCGCAGAGCCCAAGTCGAAACTCAAGATCGTCGATCCAGGATGGAAAACGCGCTATTTGGGTATTTGCGATGACAAAATAGAGAGGAGTGCTACCAACTCGCAGCGTCACGTTCTCATGAAGTTCCGTCACGAGCGTGTCACCGACGTGCAGATAGTAGAGCGCCTTGACGTTGAAAACCTCGCTTGGGATCTCTTGAATCGGGTTTCCTTGGAAAGAAAGAAACTCGGGCTGCAGCTTCAACACCACGCTTGGGATCTCCGTGAACGCGCACTTCTCCAGGTACAGCGTGCCGTACTTGGGCCACTTGGTGTTCAGATCCAAAGGTAGAACCCGCAGATTCTTCACACTAAACTCGATATCAACGAGTTTCGCTGGGAAATCGGTTGACAGTAGCCCCACGGGAAGCTCTCCGCTGGTCAATTTGACGCGAACGAGGAAAAGGGACGCCAGATTCGGATGGAAAGTGTTGGTAATCGCCGCTCGCTCACTCCACGTCAAAATGGTCGAGTTGTACGCCTTCAGACTGCTCAGTTGTGGAAATTGTTGCAGCATCAGCGGCATCTCAAGTGCGCTACAGTGTCGAATGAGCACGCGCACGACCATCTCGCGGTCCGCCATGGCCCACTGCCTCTCGATTTCGCTTGCGCAGCCAGTGATGCCCGACGAGTAGCAGTTGAGCAGCATGAGCGAGCACGCAGGTTGTGTGCGTTCTCAGGGACGCACCTGTAGGAGGCACTAGGCGATCTCGAGCCTTGACTCGGCGTATACATGGAGCACAAGAATGGCTAGCCCCCATACACAAAGCAATCCATGCAGGATGTGACTGACGTAGCGACCCAACCTGGAGGTCGTGACCAGCATGAGACCATTGTGAAGGTGCTCTTGCGGTGATGAACGCTATTATCTGATACCAGTCGCGTGCGCGGTGTCGCCAACCTGTGGGGAGTCTCGATGCAGGTTACTGGTACTTCATGGCATCCTCTTCATCCGATTATTCACGTTCGTGGTCGCTGTCGCTGGAACTGGTCAGATCTGATTCCCAGCAGTACAAATCTCCACGAGCTCCTTGATGTCGCTCATCGCGATGAGCATGCCGCCTGAGAACACCAGTCGAGCAGTCAATACACGCCAGGAGACCACGAGCAGCAGCTGAAACTCGTGGGCGACGTGCTCGAGCCAGATGTCGTCGTACCAGAGCATGGTCTTGAAACCTTTGATCTCCGGGTCGTAGGAGCCAATGTACGACGCCAGAATTGCACACGGGATCACGATCAACGACACGAAGTCCAGTGCACAACTGCCCACAAGACACACCAGCCGCTTCTTGACTTCGTTGTGTTTGTACACCCAGTGGACGAGCGGAAGTAGCCAGCAGTTGAGCACGATCATGCTCACGTAGACGCGATTGAGCCACACGTGCGGCACGTACATGCTCATGTGGTACGCCTGGGTGCTCTGCAGCGCCGTCTCGACGACCTCACGACAAAAGAGAAGCGCGTGGAAGTGCTGTCCTTTGACGCCAAAGATGCCATGCCGACCACAAACATAGTTGACGCATTTCAGCATCCATGCTGGCACTGCGTGGTGAGCAAATCGTGCTGAGCTGGCAATAAAATCTTCAAAAGACGCGACGCGACGGCTGCTTGAAGCTGATACAGTCGTGGTGCTCAATGAGCACTGTCGTTTCTTGAGCAGTCTGTCTTGGTCTTGGCGATCAAATGCTGCGAGCTGCTTGCGTCAAACGTAAACACGAGTGACCGACGGAAGAGCGATGCGCTGAGCATCTTGACGGCCATGAGCGCGTGCGGCGCCGCGATGAGTCCCATCAGCAGCGCGATCGTCGCGTGCCACTTTGTTGCCATGCCGATACGGTAGTGCTGCAGACACGCGTCCAAGTACGTGCCTTTGAGCTGCGCGTAGAAGAGCGCAAAGAACGCGGCCGCAACGCTGTGCAACGCGAGTCATCAGAGCGCGAGCAACGGCGTGTTTGCCACGTGCATCACGTTCGTCTGTGCGCTACTGGCGCACTGGCTGGCATCTGTCGCGACGGTGAGTCAATGCGAAGGCCACGCTTGCTGCGTGATGCGGATCAAGCAATTGAACAACTGATCACGTACGCAAATTGAAGTGAATATTTGATTTTCGCACTTTATAGGAGTCTTACTGTGCTGAATCCGTGGTAAAGAAATGACGATCATTCGTACTTAGCTGAACGCAGTTGAAGCTGCGAGGGATCAAACGAAACACAACGAGATGGAGGTCGTGGGCGTGGGGATCGTCGCCATCGACGTGATCGACGAGGTCGCCGCGTACCCGAAAGGTGCAGAGGTCGCAGTGGCATAGCAGCAGCTTCTATCCGATATGCATGTGTGTGAACTGTGGGCTCATCATGGCTCTACTTTTGTATGTGGTTTGCATGCGTATGCGCGTTTTGTGGCTGGGTCTGATTTTCACGAGAGCAGAGGACGCCAAGGTTCGTCTTATGACACGAGCGCTGTCGCTAGCATCGTACAAAGTGTTTGACTCCTGATATAATATGTGCCTGTGTACGCGGTGTGCAGACACGTTCCATCGCTCATCGGAAATGCAGGTATGCTGCTGCGTCGCATTTTTCTTCCTGGTGAGCGCGCCGTGCGAAAGACAAAAGCGCCAATTGCTGGTATCCATATGTGTAATCTTGGGTCGCTGTGATCTTGTCGTTCGCTGGTTAGAGGCGGCAATGTAGCAAACGCGCTGGTAAGAGGCGTTTGTTCACGCATATATTGGTGCGGGCGTGTCACATCCCATTGGGCTGACCTCTTTTTGTGTTGTTACTGTTGTTACGCGTGCACATGCAGGTTGTTGCCGCGCAGCTCGGCTGCTCCTGTCACTGGGTGGGAACAACAACTGACCCTGAGAAGGATACTGAAGCTGCGTTTGCGCACACCGAGCTGGAAAAGTTCCACGTCGACTGCTCCACGAGCACGATTCTGCCGAGAGGATCGATGCCCGTCTCGGTACTCTATGCCTGAGCTCCTTATCACCATGCGCTTCTCATTTGCGCTGTTGTTGCTTGTAAAATGGGTCTAACACGCGACTATGAAATTTCTATGTTACTCGTGTTTGCAGTACATCTTGGCGAGCAAGGCGACCGGCTCGCGCACGATCGTTCACTCGCGTGACCTGGAGGAGCTCAGTGTCGGAGACTTCAAGCTCGCAACTGAGAAGCTCTTTCGTGGCAACGCCAGCACTAACAGCGGAACGGAAGATGCAACGCCTCTGTGGTTCCACTTTGAAGGGCGAAACATGGAGCCTGTGCTCCAGATGATGCAGATCATTCGAGAACGATCGCGCAACTCGAGAATCTCAGTGGAGATTGAAGCGCTGCGATACGACTGGAAGCTCGCGAAGAGGTTTATTTGGGCACTCACATCGTCGTTCGCTGTTTCCAACGATAGAAGAGAGTCAATCTGACGCTATTTGTGATTGCGTTGTGCTGTCTGCTGAAAAAATGCAGACTGGCGATGGCTGCAGACTACGTGTTCGCTTCAAAGGACTACATCCGCGACAACCTCGGCTACCAGGATGCTACGTCGTTTCTGCAAACAGAATTCAATGAGAACCAACCTGGCAAGGGAGTGCAGCTGAAAGCTGTGATCTGCCCATGGGGAGCCGATGGCGTCTACTTCTTGCGTCTCGAGGAGTCCGCGTCCGAACCTGTGCAGCGCATTCTGACAGAGAGCCTCGATCGTGTCGTTGAGTCCATCGGTGCTGGCGACACCTTCATCGGTGCGAGTGTGGCGGCGTTGTCGAACAACGTGTCACTGACTGCGGCTCTGCAGCTGGCGTGCGAAATTGCGACAGAGAAGTGCCTGCACGTCGGGTTCGAGCTTATAAATGAGAAACGTGGAAAGTGGCTCGATGTCGTCAACATGGTGAAGAAGACGGATGAGAACGTGTGAACTGCTAAAGGAGAAGTGCTCAGCGCTACCTCGAAGCCACCCAGTTCGCTGCCGCACTACAGAGAGCGGTACGCATATGTATGAATGGACGCTACAAATTGTCATACAATGGTGACCTTATTTACTTACACATACTTCTACAATATGGATCATAAGCTTGGCTGAGGTGCGTTCGCCACCGATGAAGAGTTGAGAGCGACCGACTCGGTTGTAGTAGCCGATGCAGGGTGATTCGCTGGCGTCGTCACTGCCACGACCTCTTTCTTCTGAAAACGCTCAAACAGTTGATTCTTGAGTCCGCCTGCCCCCGTCGAATCCCGCAGCTCGTTGCCTTCTTCATCAATCGGACTCGCCCTCGGCGATGGCTGCGCACTCAGCGATGCTCCAGGCGAACTTGTGGTGGACGAGCCATGTTTCTGGAATTTTCCCATCAAGCGGCTCATCCCTGTCCCGATGAACGAATTGCGTGGCTCTTCGTTGGCGACAGAGCTGTCGGCACTGGACTGCGAGGATGAGAGGTGGCCGTCTTCAGAGGATCTGCTTTCAGTACGTCGCTGGAACCTTTCAAGCATGCGGTTGATCCCAGTGACCCCGTTACCGATAAACGATCCTCGAGGCTCTTCGTTGCCAGTGCTCTCATCCGCAGACTGGCCTCTGTCGTCACCTTCCGACGATGATGACTCCGGCAGCGCATCCATCTCGTGATCGTGCCCAATCATTTCGCAGAGCAGATCGATGAACTCATTCGCGCGGCAGCCCGGTGGCTGCATCTTGTTGATCGGCCAATCGTGCAGCCGGAGTTTGCCCTTCACACCAAGCGGCTCGACCGTAACGTCGATGCGGCGCCATGGCACCGCCTGCTGCAGGCTGCTGATCATCGAGTACGAGAACTCGACCTCTTGCTTGTTGTCGGCGTCGTAGCCTTCGATGCTTGGGTACCGCGGACTCATCGTCACGTCCAGCCCGACCGCGAAGTGTTCGATATCGACTGTCTTGTCGACCTTGGCGTCCAGCTTCTTGAGGAACTCTGCATGCCTCTCACTACTGTCGCTTGCATCGGGTCCACTCGTGAATCCGGAATGGTGCACGTGCCACCGCCAGTCTGTGAACCGATCCGTCAGAAAGTTGCTCGGGTACGGATTGAAGTTGCGAATCGACGCCGAGGCGTATGGCACAATCACGTCGCCGTCCGTCATGGCCACGAGCGTCCCGTACCGAAACTGATTGAGCGCGTGAAAGAACTGGAGGTCTGCATACAAGAATGACACGCAATTGAGTGTAAGTTCTATGTTTGTACAGCTTCTGGTTTCAAAGTCGTTGGTTCATTATCACAACATACCTGGATTGCACATTGACTCGAGCAATGGTGGGGGCAACGGGGTGTCGTCTTGATCACCTTCAATGGCTGATTTCTTGCCTTCAACGAGCAGATCGAGGCCGGTCTGGCCGTAGATCGTGCCGGACGCAAGCACCGTGTGAACACCCATCCGCCACACGTTCTACAGTCACAAGGCAAAGAAAGTAACTCTCAGACACCCATGCCACTACAACATTCGTGCTATCTACACATGTTGCCAAGTGAGATAAGCTAGCATACGAATACACACATACCTTGAGCTTCGAGTTGCTTCGTGGTCTTCGAGAGCCAAGGTGCGGCGTGCAGATCGTCACAAAACTCACGTACTGGATGTTGAGCGGACTGAGCGAGTCGATGAGCTGCACGATCGCGAAGCGCGAGTAGAGTCCGCCGAGCGAGTGGCTGATAATCGAAAGCTTGTACGCGTCGATGTCCGGGTGCAGCTCGTACTTGAACACTTCCTGGTACACTTCCTCTGCGAGCTTCGTGCCACCGACCTCGACGCCCATCGACGTCTGCGTGTGGTTCATCGCGGACTTGATAATCAGCACCTGCGAACGTCCAAACTTCCGCAGCAGCGCTGCTTCCACGGCGTCAAAGTCCGACGGTGCGCCATTGTTGCCGTGCACGAGCACGACGATGTGCGGCGGCAGGAACGCTTGGTAAGCTTCATTTCCGCCTTCTTGTATTTGCTGCACGACCTGTTGATCGACTGCTACGCTCATGGCGGTGACCTTACTGCGCGATCCAGAAGCCGGAATACAGGCTTGTTCGGTCTCAGTGGCTTCGTTCTTCAGCAAACCCTGCTTGGATGAGGTACCGGTTGGCTACGCTCTCACTTTGTTGTCGCTTGCTCCCCCAGCTGGCTGAATCAAGTGAAGCGCTATTACGCAATTGCGTGAGCTCGCGCTGCGTCAACTCGCGGATACCCTCGTTCAATCGGCTGTATAGGCAGCGAGCGGGCGGGTGAGCAGTGGCGGTGACGGTGGCACACCAGCTGCTGCAGCCTGCTGTCGACGGACGTAATGAAGTTCAAGCAACGCTCGCGTGGAGATAGCTGAGGTCTGTGAACGGACCGGATGACGCTGAGGGGCGCTTGATTAGTGCACGATACGAGCGCAAGAGGACTGCAGAAGCCTGTCCGCTTGCTCACAGACACAGTGCCGCCGTTGTTTCTGGCAGCCAGCATTCGTAATGTGAGAGATGATGATGAGCGCGGCCGTTTCTTCCTCATGCTCTGAAAAGAAAAAGAACCGCTGCTACTGGTACAGTGTACCGACTGCACCCTGCAAATCTCGTTAGCAATAGCTTCTCTTGATTTCAATATGACTCATTTGAGCTGATATATTGAGCCAGCTAGGCGCTTTTGAGGACTTGATACTGTGGGTAACTTGACAGAGGTCCCACTGCGATTGGCTGAAAATACAACTTGAATCAGAGACAATCGCGCAACACTTCGTCATACTCGCAACAGCTGAGATCGCCTGTCGAAAAGCCTTCTTATCATGCCATGAGAACCAGTATTTTTGAAATGTATATGTAATTATATTTAAACGTTACTATATAAAACCCTTTTTATACATCTAAAGGCACGAATAGACGATAAGAGAGGACCGGCTGGGTTTGTTTGGGGTCCGCATCACAGATCGATCGACTGTACGTACACTTGGTGGAAACATGGGAAGGCAAAGAAAGGAAGGAAGTCCAAGCTCACGCTGCGCATCCATTCCTTCTTCCTTAGACGACAGGCACTACCACCGTCCGCGCACTTGGCACGTGGAGGCTGAAGTAGTCCCTGTATCAGAGGCATGGACGACGGCACGCGCGTCAACGTGATGCTCGGCTGCATGGCCGCCGCCGTGTTCATACTCTTCTGCCTCATCGTGCTCTGCGCGCGCCACTGCCGCGACGACGAGCACGACGACGAGCTACTCTATGGGTACAACATCGACATGATCGACGGCCGCGATCTGCTGCTGCGCGAGAACCTCGCGGACACAGTACTCGAGGACGGCAAGAGCGAGTGGCAGTGCATCGTGTGCATCCACCTGAACCACCCGGACCACGCCAAGTGCGACCTCTGCGGCGCCTCAGTCGACGCCTCGCTGCTCAACCTCAACGGCAGCCTCCTGTTCAACAGCAACGCGAATCTGACCGTGCTCTCGACCACGCGCGGCCACAACAATACGTCGTTCCTGAATGAGACGGCGTTCCTCAACTCGAACGACATCCCGATACTCCGAAGCTCCTCGGGGGCGACCATCGGCGCGAGCATGGACAACATTGAGCTCGCGACCAGTGTGCGCCAGCGCGCGCTGCGGTACCGCCGACTCAACGAGATGCAGTTGAACCAGAAGCAGCGTGGCGCACAACGACGGCGACTCTGGCAGCGCGTGTCGCTCCCGAATGGCGCGTTCGTGTGGGTGCGCACGACGCAGCCGACGCTTAAGAAAACCGACTCGCTCCTCGCCAAGCTGCGCAACAACACATTTTTGACCAAGAACCCGCACGCAAATGTACTACGAGGGACTGTCGCTGAGCAGCTACGCCGCAAGAATGCGGCAACCATGGGCTTCTTTACCGAGCTCGACGACGAGGGGGCGATGGCGTGGCGCAAGACCGATGCCGTAACGATCCAGATTGACGCTCGAGGGAAAAATGACGACAAGGATGGTGACAGAGACACAGTGCAGCCAGCAGACCTGGATTTTGAAGGACTCATGTCCATGACGTTCCGCGAGAAGAAGAAGTGGCTCTTGAAGAAAGTGGCGGCCATGGCCGTGCCGTACATGGAGTCGCTGCATCGTGTCAGCGTGCGGCGAGACCACATTTTGCAGGACTCGGTGCTCGCGCTTGGCGGGTACTTGACGCCCAAGCAGCTCAAGGAGCACATCAACATCGCGTTCGTGGGCGAGCCTGCGCTAGATGCCGGTGGCGTGCTGCGCGAGTGGTTTGGGATCGTCTGCAAGGAGCTCTTCAGCGCCGAACTCGGGCTTTTCTGCACTACGCACGCCGAGAACATGAGCTACTGGATCAACGCGACGCCGAACAAGCAGCTCATGGACGACGAAGACTACCTCAAGTACTACACTTTTGCGGGAAGACTGTTCGGGAAGGCGATCCTCGAGGGTCTCGTGTTTGAGACGAACATGGCGCTGCCGCTGATTAAGCACTTCCTGAGCGTGCCGATCACGTTTTCCGACCTCGAGTTCCTGGACGAAGAGCTTTATCGCAGCGCCGTGTGGATCCGCGACAACGACAACGTGGACAGCATCTGCGTGACCTTCAGCGTCCAGAATGCGGACGGCGAAGTCGTGGACCTCAAGCCGAACGGGAGCGAGATCGACGTGACGGACGACAACAAGATGGAATACTTGGCGCTTATGCTGCGCTACCGCATGCTTGGCTCGGTCTCGGACCAGCTGGCGGCGATGCTCACGGGGTTCTACGAGATCATCCCGAAGAGCATGCTGAGCGTGTTTGACTACCAGGAGCTCGACTTCTACCTCTCCGGTCTCCCCGTGCTGAACGTCAAGGACTGGCAGCTGCATACACGCGTGCTGCACTTTAACAACGACAACATTCCCGTGCTCGAGCAGGAGATTCTGGTGGTTGAGTGGTTCTGGGAGGCCGTCGCGGCCTTCTCCGACGAAGAGCGCGCGCGCTTGCTGCAGTTCGCGACGGGCTCGGCGCGCGTGCCTGTCGAGGGATTCAAGGCGCTAACGAGTGCGAGCGGGTACGTGCACCAGTTCAGTCTGCAGCTCATGCCGCTGGGGATCCCGCCTCTGGGGATGTGTCCACGCGCGCACACGTGCTTCAACCGCATTGACCTGCCGATTTACAAGACCAAGGAAGACCTCGTCACATACCTGACTCTGGTACGTACCGTAAGACCTCTGAGGTCTTGTTGCCTTGTTGATCGATGGACTAGCTCTGACATTGTTATGGTCTCTCTCTTGCTTGCAACTAGGTGATTCAAATGGAGATCACGGGCTTTGGCTTCGAGTAACTATACTCCAGTTCAACAAAGCCCTTGGATCGAAAAGAGCTCTTCAATGCTCAGAGGCTCACAGTCGCAAGCGGCGGCCGTCAGCATGGTGTGCCAAGCGGGAAGGTAACACGTGTGCGTTTTTGAAATCTGTTGGTGTGGATGGGGAGCAGTTATATATTTATAGTGAATTGAAGAAATGAAATAGTGTGAAACTGAGAACACTCGATTTCACATCCCAGCTTCTGTGCATCCAGACATCGAAGCAACCGCATAAAACATGAAGCCCAAGCACAAGAAGAAGACGAAGAAAGGCTCGGGCAGCGACCGCAGTCGCAAGGGCTCGACGTGCGAGCTGTGCGCTCATGAGGACGACACGCCCTGCGGCGCCTCATGCGTGAAAGGGCTCGAGAACCCCCTCGTGACGAACTATGTCTGCTTCCAGCGCCGCAGCCCGCTCGTCACGGCGTTCTACTGCCAGAGCGCGCAGCTTTATGGCGAGATTCACAGGATGACGCTGCTTCCTGTGAACGACAACTTCCAGGAAGTGGTGGTGAGCGAGATGGGCAGCAAAATACTCGCTAAGTTCGCGCAGGTGCTCGAGGACGGCACGAGTGATGGTGACAACACGCCTCCAATGTGCCCGTTCGTGATGCTGCTGTCGATTCTGATGCCGTCGCTCAGGAAGCACGTGGACTGGGTGGTTCATACGCGACCAGTGTGGGCGTATGGTGATATGGACAATGCTACTGGCAGTAGCTCTTCGACGCAGTCCATCAATGTATTGTTGACAATGATAGCGCTTCACAACGTGCTCATGAAGGTGACGCTCGAGTGCGACAAGCTCGCGCATCTGATTGAGCTGAACGAAGGCATGGAGGAAGAACAAGTGCACGCGAGGCCACACAAGCCCGTGGCCAGCTTTGCAAGCAATGGTGGGAATGGAGGAAATGTGTCAGCTGCTGTACCACCGCTCGCCAGACCGAGTCTCCCGCCACAGCGGATCCCGCAAATCAAGAAAATCTCGTTGGAATTTGAGGAAATCCATGCCGAGTACAAGTGCCAGCTCGCCGAGCTCACCGAGTCCATTCTGGAGGCCACTAAGGCGGTGCGTAGTGTGTATACCAGGCTGCAGCTGCTGCTATGACTTGAGGTTAACACTGTTGGCTCTACGGGGTGTGCCTATGCTACGAGCAGAGTGCAAGCCGACTGTGTCGACCGCTGATGACGAAGGACGCGTCCAAGTCTCGCGGATCAGTCGTGAGTGACGAATGTCCAGACTTAACTCTCAGTTTTGATGTTTAACCACCATGAGTGTGTTGTGTTGTTATGATGTTGCATTTAACGTTGCAGATTGAGTTTATGGAGCTGCTGGTGCTGCAGCTGCTCGATCCGATTGGGAAGCGCGTGCTCGCGTCGCCATCGCCCTCGTGGCCATACCTGTGTCCGCGGATCATCGAGCGATGCATCAGCGTTGCTATGGAGTGCGTTCAATCTTTCAGCGACGTGCTCAGCTCATCCACTCGCGAAGTCTAATATTGTCTCTGCCTCTTGGTGTTGTTGCTTTGTTGCTTCAGCGAGTTTGTCTTCGACAATGTCAAGATGAACGAGATCCTCGCCGCGCAGTTCGAGAAAGGCGTCGCATACCTGCGCTCCTGGAGCCTCAAGCTCGAGATGGACTATAACAGTCGCCTTCGGAAGACGAACCACATATCTCTGAGTCCCAGAAGCTCCGAGTCACAGCCCTCAGTCGCAGCATCCGGGTCGTCGCCAGTGAACTCGCCCATCCCGACCACCAATTTCCAAAATGGTTCGAATGCAATTCCGCAGAAGCTCCAGCTCGTGGCACTCGACGGCTTCAAGCGCTTGGACTACGTGCTCAACACGTGGCTCCGTGGGGCGATCAAAGAGGAGGAAGTGCTCTCAGCGCGCACGCGCATGAAGGCGAATCTGGGCGGGTTGCGCACGACGATCGTGCGCTCCATTTCCACCAGGGTCGCCAAATAAATTGGTCGAACATGACCACCGATTTGCTTTATATGATACCCTCTTTAAAATGTTTATAACAGCACTGCTGTTTCTGTATGGATGCCAATATTTTGCAATGTGAAATATGATACCCTTCCAGAATAGTATAGTATAGAATATCTTCTTAAAGAGGTTATTCTGCTTTGTTTATGCACGAACGCGAGCCTCCCTGTAAAAGAACGACCCCCTTTATCTTCCTTCACCACAGGCAACCAGCAGAAATGCAACAGAAAACAAACAAGCTCGCATCGCCTCCACAGCTCTTCTCAAGAGCGTCTGTGTGTGTGTGTGATCCTCGTTTTCTACGACTGCACGTGTGTGTCTATCAGCGTCACTAGCAGCTTTAGCGGCAGCACCAGCAGCAACACTAGCAACAGAAGCGATGGCGTCCGGCGATGACGAGAAGAAGCACGAGCTGCACACGGCGTGGGCGGTCTGGGAGCAGCGCGAGCTCGGCAAAGGCATGGCATACGCCGACAAGCTCTTCAAGCTCTGCAGCTTCCGCACGGTCGAGGAGTTCTGGTCCTACTGGAACAACATCCCAAAGCCCAGGTGCGTTGTGTATTGCTCTCTGTATGGATGTGTATGTGGGGACGACTAGATCGCTTCATTTGCATGTGGTGCAATGCGATCAATTTTGACTGACGTGTGCTGCTGCTATCCATGTGTGCATGATTTGTAGCCAGGTGCTCTTTGACGGGTTCACGAAGAAGAAGTTTGCGGACCGGACGGTCGAGTCCTTCGCAGTCTTCAAGGACGGCATCACGCCCGAGTGGGAAGATCCCGAGAACAAGCGCGGCGGCGAGTGGTCCATCCGCAAAGGTATGCTGACGGGCGTTGCACTTTCTCAATGTGGCATGCGCTCTAATGCTGCTCATCGTGTGCATTGACGCTGTAGAAATCGGCGCCGAGGCGCTGGACGAGTGTTGGGACAAGCTAGTGCTAGGCGCCATCGGCGAGACGATCGACCCAGGCAACGAGATCACGGGCGTGCGCGTCATCCACAAGGTGCGTTTTGTTTTGTGCTAATGTTTGGCAGTTTGGTGCTTAACCTGTGGTCGTGATGCGTTTATTACATTAGAACAAGCGCGACAAGAAGGAGTCGGGCAACAACTACCGCTTCGAGATCTGGCTGCGCACGCCCGACCGCTCGCGCGCCGACGAGATCCGCGCGCTCGTGCTCACGTGCATGAACACGGGCAACACGGGGCAACTCTGGAAAGCCGGCGAGTTTGTGCACAAGAACCACTAGAGCGCGTTCATTCGGCCGGGTGACAATAGCGAGCGAGCGAGTGCAGGCGCAAGACCAAGGCAGTGGGGGCACTGACACTCTGGTGCTCGCATGGATGTACCCATCCGTCGTTAGCGTGTGCATCTCGTGTAGCAAACTGGACCAGGAAGAGAGAAAGAGAAGAGAAGGAAGAGAAGAACGGAGATAAAATACAAGAGTGAGAGAGAAGAATTGGACAAAGCGCGGTGTAATGGGTTGCGCAGTTGAACGGAATCTGACTCGAGTGATGAGGGAACATGCAAGTGCAACCAGGTGACGAAGACCGCCACCAGCGAGGAGAGGTCGATCAATGAGCATGCAGACGCTTCCTTATTGTCCCCACTCTGCTTCGCTTGATGGACTTCAGCTCAGCTCTCATCCCATGATGCCGCCATTTCGTACTTTGTCGAATTATGCGCAGACTTACATTTTCCATTTCACCAGCAACCAGCAGAGAAGCAGCGATGTGGAAGCAGCTCTTCTCGGAGGCTCCGCCCGGCGCCATGGAGTAAGTACGCTTGCATGCGCTCGTTGTATAGTGCAAGTGTCTGATATAACTCACTTGTCTTCTCCCTCTCTCTGTCGCTGTGTGCGCAGGAACCTGCTGTCGCCCAAGCGCAAGTTCTGGTACGCCATGTTCGCGCTCACGCCCGGCACGGTGCTCGGGCTCTTCCTCAACTCGGTCAAGAACGACATGGAGCACGAGAATGAGGTGCTGCGGCTGCAGCACATCCAGGAGGAGCTGCAAGTCGAGACCGAGCGCGAGCAGAAGGATGAGCTGCTCATGGGCATGATCCAGGAGCTGCGCAACCGCCTCCAGTCGCTCGAGCTCGAGGTCTCGGAGAAAAACGCGCTACTGCAACAGCAGCAGCAGGCCCAGGACAACAAGAAGAGCAGCGCTAATACAAGCACAACTACGAGTGCAGCGCCGTCAGCCGAGACGCACGCGCCCGCAGCGACAGCAGACTGGGAAAAGAGGAAAGTTGCGTTCCTGAGCTCTTCAGCGGCGGTGGCAGCGGCCTCAGCGACCAGCGGCTCGGAAGCGCAGAGCGGCATCAACATGCGCGTCAAGCAGCGCGAGCGCGACGTGCTGGAGAAGGACGTGCGCGCGTTCAAAGCGGCCGCGAAAGACAAGCCCACCAATCAATAGAGCAAGCGAAGACAAATGCGCACGCTATGTAGTTATTTATTGGCTTCTCATGTTGCTGTTGTTGTTCTAATACTAGACACATGAACCATCATTAGGCTCGCTATAGTCATGCTCATGCAAACTGACTGGCCACCAATGCTTTTCTTAATAGCCATTGACCGTGGGCGTTCACTCTTTCTTACTCGAGGCCAAAGCCGATGATCTCCATCTGCGACACCATCGTTAAATACGTTTCCATCTCCTCCATGCTGCGGTAGAGCGGCAGGTCGAGGCGGTTGAAGCACGTGTGCGCCTTGGGAAAGAGTCCCGACGTGTCGTTGCCGCGCGCCACGAGCTGGATCGTGAACGGGTGGATGATACCGCTCGAGCTCATGAGGCCCTTGAAACCCTCCACAGGCACGCGACTCGTGCCCGTCGCGAACTGCAGCAAGCGCGCGCGCTCTTCGGGCGTGAAGCTCTCGATGATAATCCAGAACCAGGCCAGGACAGCGTCCTGGGCCTCCTCCGAGATCGTCACGGGGCGCTTGCGGCTCAGCGGATTGGCACCACCTTCGTCGTCGACGAAGTAGCGCACGCGCGTGTTGGCCTTCCAGTCGGCCGTGTCGATCGTCGGGATGCCGCAAAGCATGAGCTCGAGCTCCTGGTAGTCAAACACGGAGAGCAAACCCTTGGGGACGACGTCGTAGAGTCCCGATAGAAACTCCTGGAGCTGGTCTGAGATGCTCTCGAGCATGCGGTACTCGAGCACGAGCTTCAAATACTCCTCCTTGTTCTCGTCCGTCACGTCGATGTTGCGCCCGTCCTCCTTCAAGTCCACTTCTTTGCCGTTCTCCATCATGATGCTGAACGTCAAGCAGAGGTTCTCGACCTGGGAGTTCGTCTTGAGCCACTTGCAGTTGCGATGCAGGTCCTCGTCGAGGAACTCGAGGTCTGAGAACGAAATCGGAATGCCCAGCACGTGCTTGAGCAGTGGCAGCGCGAGGTGCACGTCGAGCACGAGACCTTCAAAGAACGCCTTGCCGATCAAGATGCCTGCGAGCCGGAAGTACTGCAAGTGATTGGGGTTCTTCTCGCCCGAAAGCGGGTTGATCCAGTAGCTCATGTCTTCGCCCTTAGTAGGCACAAAGAGCCCCATCTTCTCGCTGAAGAGCTCCTTGCACACGATGCCGAACCACTCGCGCAGCAAACCGCCGGCGTCGATGCCCGGCTCACCGGCAAACGTGATCTTCAAGTACGTGTGCAGTGCCTCAGGCGACGACGCCGTGAGGCGCTTGAGCGACTCCTCCATGATGTTCTCGCGCGTCACAACTGTTCAGTAAGTATCGTATAAGAGGTCAGTGCATTCAATATCACTAAGATCAGTTCATCAGAACGCACAAGTGGTAAAACGCACCGAGCTTCGAGACGGCCTTGGTCACAGGCGTCGCAATGTGCGACAGGTGCACAAGGAACCACTGCTTCTTCACGCGGAAGTCCATAGCCATGATGCCCTACAACCAGTTCACAAACAACAGCGTACATACAATTAGTGGTCGTGACTGATTGAAAGCCGACCTTACAGAGCAAGATCTCACCTCAAAGTCGATCTTCTCGCCCTTGTACGCGTCGCCATTCATGTTTCCGAACGGCTCCATGTCGATCGCCACTACACCAACAAACACACAGTCAGACCTCACCATTACAGTAACGAATACACACACACCTAACAATGGACGCACCGTCTTCCGCCTTCTTCCACGTGAAGCGACCCAGGTCGTCGTACTGCCACACAAAGCCCTGCGAGCGCAGGTTGTGGTAGTCCGCGACGCTCTCGAGCGGCCCGTTCACCTGCTGCACCTTGCCGCGACCCGAGAGCACGATCGAGTTGCCCGAGAGCGCCATGTCGTTGAAGTTGTCCGTGCTGTTCTGGCGCACCCAGTGGAACTTGCCGTCGGCGTCGAGCTTGCGCTCCCAGAGCCGGCGACGAATCGCGCCGCGCTGGCGCTGCGAGAGGTCCTTGCGCAGCGACATGGAGTTCATGCGGCGCTTGAAGAGCGCACGCTGTCTTGCGCGCTGGTCTTCCTCCAGTAGGTTCGGCTCCTCGTTGCCCAGCAGCGTGCCCGAACTCTTGAGCCGCACGAGTCGGTTTGACATGAGGAAGCCCACGCTCGTGCCGCACATGAGGCACGTCTTGCGGCTCTGCGAGTTCGAATACGCGCACACGACGCACTGCCAGCCAACGTCCTCACCATTCTCGAGTGCCGTGAGCTCGAGCTGGTCGCGCCGCAGCAGCCCGTCGAGCAGCGTCGCCTGGTCCACCTGCTCGTCGTCGACACCGAAGCAGCAGCAGTAGACGATTACGCCAATGCTGATCACGACGCCGATGCCGAGCGCCACTGCGACCCACGTGATGGTGCTCATGAGGCTGTCAGTGTCTGACATGTCACGCTGGTGCTGATAGTTGCTCCGTCAGTAGCGATAGAAGCGCTGAGCAGTTGACGAGTGAATGAGCGGGCAGTCGTCTTGATCGGAGCTCTTCGAGTGTGGAGTCAGCTCGGCGTGATTACAGGTGGTGCTTGTTTCGGGTAAAGAAAGCATCATTTACCACATTCGAGAGGTATATGTGATTGCAAAGGATGCATAAACCAGCCGTTTTAATAATTTTACTTGTGCTAAACTGGTTTGAAGGGGAAAAAGGAAAGCCATAGAGTTGTCTAAAGTATAGAATTTGAAGGGGATAGTGGCAATGACACGAATGCATCATCAAACGAACCGCGTTACGTGCGTATCGTGACAAACTGAAGCAAGCGAATGCGAACTTACCACTTGACTGCTCTCCTTCAAAGCTCGCGCAACTTCGTACTCCTCCATTCATCTTTGTGCATTCGATGACCTGTTCTCATTAGTATGATCGCTTACATGCTACCAGCCACACGACCTGTCGATGAATACGCCATCAACAACATTGAAGGCAGCCTGGGACCTCGGCTAGCATTGAGGGTGTCGTATCCCAGTTTGTGTGTCAGAACTTTGCTGTCGTCAGATCGATCTGATACGAAGGAAACCAATGCACCTCAGCAGAGAGGCATGTTCGTGCTTGTTCCAAGCTCATGAGCTAGAGCAGCAGCACGCCCATGGAAGGAGGAACCTGGGTTGGTTTGCGTCGCCTCCCTCTTAAAGCCGATACAGCTTGTTGTTCATTAACCCATGTAGCCATTCCCGAAACGAGATCCGTTCGGGACTTCTCCCTCTATTTACTGACCTCCGCGTTGTCTCACGTCTTGTCTCAAATCCGGCTCAACAATTCAGAATCTAGCACCTCCGGTGTGCACACCCATGCGTCACTATTTCAGATGTCACTATCGGATTCTCGATGCCTCAATTACTGAAAGCGACATTAGTAGCAGCAACAAACACCGCTCGACGACCATTCTGCTTCTCGCCGCACCGACCACAAACCACACGCGCTCTCTATCTGCATCTACACCTCGCATAGATTGACTGAATCGACGTCATGCCGCTGCTCACCATCTCGCTGCACCGCGCGTCGGACCTGCCAGCGAGCGACTTCAGCTTCAGCGGCGGCAAGAGCGACCCGTACGTGACCGTGGACGTCGAGCGCCAAACGCGCAAGAGCGCGTGTATCAAGAAGAACCTCAACCCGGTGTGGAGTCCCGCCGAGCGATTCGTGTTCGAGATCGAGGACGTGGCGCGTGCGATCGTGAGCATCAAGGTATTCGACTACGACGCGCTCAACAAGGACGACCTGCTCGGCGCGCTCGTGCTGCCGGTCTCGCGCTTCACCAACATGATGGACCAGACGTTCACCGAGGTGTTTACTTTGGACGTGGCGGCCGAGTTCGCCAAGCAGAACCGACGCAGCACGATCGAGCTCGAGATCTGTCTGCGCGCGCAGGACGACGGCGAGAAGACGCTCACGCTTTGGGAGAACGAGACGTGGGCCGTCGGCAAAGGCTGGAGCGCGTGCGACACGAAGGATCGGCAACAGTGGAGCTCCGAGGACGATACCAAGTCGTCCGCGCACTTTGCCGACATCGCGCCGCCCGTGCCGGGGCATTTGCAGGGCGGCGGTTGGGAGTACTGCGTGAAGAAGGGTGACACACACGGCTGGCTATACGCGACAACGTTTTCCGGCCCGTGGTCCGCGACGAAGAGTCGACTAAGCTTCGTGCGCCGCCGATTGTGGGAAAACCACTGCCAACCGACTGCCATTGTAGAAAAGCAAGGCTCCGTCATGTTCTAGCTAAAGCGATTGAAGCAGAAGAGAAGATCGAGTCAAGGCGTTTGCGCCCCCATGCGGCCCCCATGATTGATGGGACGAGCTGCTCGATTGAAAAAACTAGCGAGGGTACCGACCGAGTGGGCGCTGAAGCGACAGATTGTCGTCGTCTGGTAGACGCTGAGACGCCGACCGTATGGAGTAGCAGGTTGTTCGCCTCGCTGTAGTTGTTGTTGCGTAGAAATTCAGACCCCCACAGACTAATCACCATCAGCCATCACCTCCACCTCACCATGATGGCAAAGCACATGTGGACATGATTCAAACAACCTTCGCGCAACCTCTCTCCTCTTCCTTCACGCAACATCCTGCAGCTCCTCAGACAACATTCGCACAACACTCATGAAGCAGTTCAAACGACATTCACACAACATTCAAGCGACATTCTCATAGAGCTCCCGCGAAACGACGCGCGAGCCACCCATCCTCACGACCTGATAATGGATACTTATTCCTTCTTCTCCGTCCATAAGCACCTACCACACGCCCCTCTGCTTCAGCACCTCTGAGCTCATCGTCCGAATAGCATTAGCGCAACCACATGGTCACAATGGCTTCGCCCAAGCTCACGCACGCGGTGAAGGTGATGCTCACGCATGCCAAGGAGCTCGAGGTTACCGACTACAACGGCGCGAGCGACCCGTACGTGCTGCTGACGCTGGACGACGGCCAGAGCGCGCGCAGCTCGTGCCGCCTCAAGACTCTCGACCCAGTCTGGAACCCGCCCGAGCACTTTGACTTCAAGGTGGGCGACCCGGAGCAGCGCACACTGCTGGTCGAGGTATACGACCACGATCTGCTCACGGCCGACGACCTCATTGGCTCGATTCGCGTCCCGCTCAAGGACTTTATGATCATTGAGAGCGATGCGACTGTTGCTGTGGGTCCAACATCCCACTCTGCCAAGTCCGTGGCATTCGCGCTCGAGGCGCCCGCGTCGGTCAAGACCGGCACCGCAAACCAGGTGTTCCTGCGCATCGCCGTCATGCCGCTCGAGATGACCGAAGTGCGGCTCGAGATCTGGGAAAATGAATGCTGGATGATCGGCACGGGCTGGAGCTCGAACGAGAAGTTCCTCGTGGCCCACCGGCACCGCTTCAGCACCGAGAACGGCGAGGTCTCGGCGGACTCGATCGCCGACGTCGCGCCCACGCCGCCACTCGGGTACGAGGCGGTCACGGGCTGGACCTTCAGCGTCGGCAAAGGCGACCGAGAGGGTTGGCTCTACGCCGCGACGTTCACCGATCCGTGGTACCCGGAGAAGCTCGCGTCGTCCTACGTGCGGCGCCGCAAGTGGGAGCGCGTGTGTCGCCGCTCCAAGTCCCTCAGGTCCCAGCGAGCATTTACCTAATGCGTCAAGACGCTCTTATATATAAATGAACCCTTCTCCATGCATTAACCTCTACGCATATAGAGGCTAGCGGTTATCGTGGGTGAAGTATGGAGACACGGAGAGCGAAACTGCTCATGGAGCTTGGCTCAAGAGGTGGATGCTTCATGACCGCATTACGCTCCTCGTACGTCGTCCAGCAGATATGGAAGAGTCATCAGGTCAAGGTGTCGAGCATGATGGCCCTGCTACTAGCTCAGCTCCAGCCCAACTGCAGCCACAGTCAGTAGCCTCCAGATCCTCAGGACCAACGAGCAACCCGAATGCGCTGCGGCTCGCGTGGACCTTTGGGTTCAACAAGGACCTCGTGAACGGCGTGCACAACCTCTCGAGCGCGACGCGGCGCGCGCTCTTCTACACGTCGGCGCACACGGGCGTGATCTACGACTACGCCCAGCGTCGGCAGACGCTGCTGCAGGGCCACTGCCACCCGATCAGCTGCTGCGTCGTGAGCGAGGACAAGCGTTGGATCGTCACGGCCGATAAGGGACCCGAGGCCATGATCATCGTCTGGGACGCGGTCACAGGCAACCCGATCAAGACGATCTTCCAGCCCCATCCTTGGGGCGTCCAGGCCATCGACATCTCCCCCGACGCGCTCTTCTTGGTCACGCTAAGTGCAGTGGAGCCGACCAACAATAGCGATGGCAATGCGGCCACGGCCAGCGAGACGAAGAAGAAGCACCCGCGGTTCCACCAGGAGCTCTCGGTCTGGGAGTGGACGAGTGTCTTATCATCCACAAAGGCGCTGTACTCGTCGTTCGTGGCGACCGAGGACGTCCAGCACGCCGTGCGCTTCAACACGTACGACATCCGCGAGATCGTGACGAACGGTCGACAGCGCGTGATCTTCTGGAACTGGCAGGAGCAGCGGCTGCTCTTCTACTCGCCGTCGCTCTCGCAGCGGGACTTTCGGCAGGTCGTCGGCGACTTCACCATGTCGCTCTTCGTGCCCGACTCGAAGCAGGCGCTCACGGGCACCGAGGACGGCGACCTCGTGCTCTGGGACGCTGTCCACGGCGACGAGGAGGACGAGCTCAACTCGTCCACCATGCTACGAGCTACGGGCTCAAGCGCAGATTCAAAAGGCTCGAGCCGGTTCCCGGACCGCAAGGCCGTCAAGATCGTGCGACTCACGGGCGGCTCGGAGCTCCAGAAGCGAGTGGCGCTGAGTTTCCTCTCAGACATGGACGGATACCTCATCCTGGGCTCGAGCGACGGCGCCGTGCGCTTCTACGACTTTGACTTCCGGCTCGTCGCGTGGTTCGAGGACATGAACGCTGGGCCCGTCACATCCGTCTCGTTCGCCAGCAGCTCAGGCGATCCTCAGACCACGGGCCGACGCACGAACGCTATGGGCAAGCTCACTGGACGTAACGACAATGAGGACGGTCAAGACGACGAGTTCTTCCAAGTGCCAGACTTCATCGTGGGTACTTCTTCAGCGTTCATCGTGGGCATGAACGCCACGCTCTTCGCCGAGCACGAGCCGGATAAGCGTCGCGGCACGCTGCTCATGCAGGGTATTAACGACGCGATCCACGGACTCGCGGCGCACCCGTTGTATGCGCAGCTCGCGCTGAGCTCTTACTCCGGAGTGGTGCAGCTCTGGGACTACAGCTCCAAGCGCCTGATCATGATGCGCAAGTTCGAGACCGACAAGCTCCGGCCGCAGTGCCTCGCGTTCTCGCCGGACGGTAGAAAGCTCTTTGTGGGCTTTACGAGCGGTGTGATCAAGATTTTGCATGCGCAGAAGCTCGAGGACCTGACCATGTTTCGCCTCTCCAAGGCTGCGATCACGGACATCCGGGTCAGCCAGGACTCGGCGCTCTTTGTAGCCGTGGACGCGAGTCTGCACATGGGCATGTGGCGCTCCAAGGGTGCATCGACTGGAGGTGACGACGACAATGGCGATGACTGGGCGTACATTGGCCGTTGCCACGCGCACTCCAAGCCGATCACTGGCCTCGAGTTCTCGCACACGAGCGACGGGACTCCGCTGCTCGTGAGCGTGAGCGAGGACAAGACGCTGGTCGAGTACTGCCTCAGCCGCTCGAGCATCGTGGACGGCATCGTGCTCACGCAGTCACCCGTGCGCATCGAGCAGGGTGCGACGCCCACGGCGTGCTGCTGGCACCCAGAGATGCCCCGCGGCGCGCTCCAGGAGGACCTGTTGCTCGTGGCCAACGATGAGTACAAGCTCAAGCAGTGGAACGCGAGCAACAAGACGTGTCGCAAGACCACGCTCGGGCCGTCCTACGGTGGTCCCGTCAATCGGCTCGTGCCGATCCCACCCAAGAAACAGCAGCAACCCTCCCAGTCTCAGGGCTCAGGCAATACGGCGGAGCGCTACTGCGCCTACAGCACGCACGAGAAGGTCGTGGGGCTGCTCAAGCTGCCGCTCGACGGTAATCCGCACAAGACCATGGGGCTCATCGCGCACCCGGGTGAGATCAGCAACATGGCCGTGGCCTTCGACGGCGCGTGCCTGCTGACCGCCGGCGGCCGCGACATGGTCGTTAACATGTGGGAGATTGACACGAACCAGCTCGACCTGGCCGAGGCGTCAGCCACCAGTAGTGATGCCGGCGACAATGGAGACATTGAGCCGTACATTGCACTGCTCGAGGGCGGCAGGGACGGTGAGTTCTACCACGAGATCGTCGACTACTTCTACCTCGCGCAGCTGCGCGTGCAGGGCGAGAACGCGACAGCGAGCCGCGAGATCACGTCGCAGATCCCGCTGCGCGAGATCCCGAACGTCATGCGCGCGCTCGGGTTCTACCCGACGGACCAGGAGATCCAGCACATGTGCAGCGAGGTCAAGTACTCGCGCTTCACCGAGACGACGCAGGCCGTCGAGAGCATCGGCCTGAAGGACCTCATCAAGCTCTATGTGAACCACCGACCGGTCTTTGGCATCGGCAAGGCCCAGATAGAGCACGCGTTTCGAATCCTAGGTGGTTCAAAGCCGTCGGTGCGCTGGGAGACCCTCGAGAAACGGCTGCTGCACATGGGCGAGGCCATGAGTGATGAGGAGCTCCGGAGCTGCTTGAATGCGCTCATCGTGGCGGATGACGGTGGGAGCGTCGTCGTGGACGCGCATTACACGGCGCTCAGCTTTGCCGACAAGGTGCTGGGCTTTGACGACTACGAGGTGCCGGTGGATGATGACAGCGAGCAGGCGTACTGATTGATTGATAATGGAGAGCACGGCATTGACTTGGATGATGTATCTAGTGCTTAATACTGAGGATAACATGCTTAATGTTGGAGCTGTGTATTGCCAGGTTCACAACACTCATGTTGATGGTCGAAAGAGAGGCGTAGTGCTGGACTTTGGCATCATCTCGTAGCTGCAGTGCTCAGAGGATTCGTCGTCGGTCTGGAAGAGCAGGTCATCGTCATCGTCCTGATCTTCGCCATTCATGCCTCTCTCCGATGAGAGCGTTACGCGGTCTCTCAGGTCATCGAACCAGGAAGACCGTTGCTGCGTTGTTGTGCGTGAGGACAGTGAGGATCTGGCCCAGCCGAGCTCCATCGGGTCCTCCTTCACCGCTTGATTGATTGATTCGTTCAGCACGAACTCGGAGAGCTTCTCGCTCAGCTTCTTTAGCAGAAACGCGCTCTTGGTCTGCATTGGAGGAACTGGTGCGCGAGCGCGTGGTGAGGGCACCTCGGTCTCAAGCGATGGCTCCATGTTGACGTACGCTTTGCCATTCGCTGCTTCGCGCTCGAGCCTTTGTGTCTTCTGCTGCTGCTCGAGTTCGGCTTCGTGCTCAAGGTGTTGATGCTGCTGTTCTTGCTGAGCTGACGCAAGCTGTTGCTCCTGGATCTGGAAGTTAAACGCGTCCACCAACTTGCCGAGAAACTGGTCGAGCGCGTCTTTCGCTGTGGTCTCGCGCTGCGAGATCTCGCCGCCGAGCAGCGAGCGCCTCTCACTGCCCAACATGTTGCTTGATATGAGTGAGTGTGTTGGTGCCTTGTACTGAAGCAATGCAACCTTGAGAGATTGCGTTCCAGTTGCTTTGCTTTTCGATCGGGTGATTGGAAGATGAACAGAATGGGGATTTCATGCTACACTTTTAAGAGCAGCGCCGCTAACGGAGGAGAGAAAATGCCAATGGACGCAATGGCAGAGAGCGCGCGTCATATGTCACAAGAGAGCACTGTCAGTTGGTGGCTGGTTGGAGGGACATGGGGAAGCCCCTTGGACGCATTACACACACGAATGGTCCATGGGTGAGAAATGTTTCAGCCTGCAGTGGATCTGCAACGTGGACGGCTGCTCAGGATGCTGTCGAATGAATGGCGATGGCGTCACTTGTGAAGCCATTTCGTGGTGAGTGTGTGATTTGATTAGCATCAATTACGAACTGCTGGTTCGTTTGATACTCAACCCAATTCACTTGCATGGAGTATATGAGATTCGACATGCTGATATCAGTTATTTGAACTGTGCTTTGATCCAGGTCACTTCAACGCTGCATATGTGTGCATTCAGAGACACCTCTTAGTTCATCGCAATAGCACCCACCGCTAATCCAGTAGCTTCGCTCAATACTACTGACGAGCACGCAAATTCTTGTCACTCTCCTTCCTCCATGAAGCTGGCAAATCTCTTCTTCCCACAGTCAGCCACATGGCTCCAGGTCCAAGTCCTTCAATCACAGTCAACCTCGCATTGAGCTCTCCCTTGTGTACCAGATGCTCATTTGCGCTCCCGGCTCTTTGTTTCTCTCACACTTCTCTGCTGACTTCACTCACGAGCATCAACGTCAGCGTGATGGAGAGAGCACGTGATCTCTTCCCGCCTTTCTCGAAGAGAACTCCTCAGTCCACATTCCCGTTTCTGGGACGTTGCAGACGCGAGATTTTTCAGCCACAGCCTCAATCGATAGCTGGGGAATCATGAGACTGCTGTTGCTAGTGGCGCTGTGTCTGCTGAGTCTAGCAGTCGCGCGTGGTGATGCAGGCCTCCAGCGCAAGTACGGACTCCTGCAGCAACTCCTGGCCAACGTCACAAGGTACGCACTCCAACAGAAAGGCTCATAGTCGCTTGTCTCCATCTACTGATTATTGATCTCACTCAACCACATCGTCAATGCATCTTGTGCTCCATTCACGTCCAAATTTAGATCCCAACAAGCGAGTGGCGACACGTCCATCAGCAGCCCTGCTGCTCTCTCCAGTGATCCAGAGACCATCGCCTCCACGCCATTCTTCCAGCAGCTTTCGAGTCAACAGGGCGGGCAACTGCTGCTTCAGTCCGCTCGCCTCCATCTCCTGGGCGAATTCTCAACCTCAGTCAACACTTCAGCCGCCATTCAGTTGCTCCACGCGAGCGCCGACAAACATGGCAATCCCGACGCGCAGTTCCTGCTTGGCGCTCTCCTGGCGTTCAATGATGATGGCAATGACGCCAACGGAGCTCAGAGCGTGCTCTACCACCACTTTGGCACGCGTGGCGGCTCAATCGCGTCCTCCATGGCGCTCGGATACCGCCATTTACACGGCTACGGCGTGCTCAGGTCCTGCGAAACTGCGCTGCGGCACTACAAGTTCGCCGCCGACCGCGTGATCAGCACGCAGAGCTCTGTGCGGCCAGTGCAAGTGTTCTCGAGACCAGCGCCTTTTCGTATCAGTGACAACAACAGCAAGAACCAGCGGCCACCGGCACACGCTGAGGAAGATTTGCACCGTATGGAGTACCTGAGACAGCGAGCGCGAGGTTCAAGCGACCCAGCGCTGCTGGAGAAAGCCGCGAGTGTCGTTCTCTTCAGCGACCTCCCTCAGGTTGTTCTCAGTACCAGCACTTTCGCCTATGAAGATGGAGGCGACGAGCAAGAGCAGCTCGTGGCGGCTCGAAACCTCGAGGCCAAGGCGCTACTGGACCGTGCAGTGGGGCTCGGAAGTTTCTCGGCCAAGGCGCTGCTCGCCCACGTGTACGCCTATGGGCTCGGCGGCTTTCGTCAGGACGTACCGCAGGCCATCAGGCTGTACGAGGAAGCGCTAAACGAATCAGCGACTGCAAATGAGACGAGCGCCGAGGCGGCCAATGGACTGGGACTCATCTACTTCAACGGTGTAGGTGACACGCGTGTGGACTACGAGAAAGCCATGCGGCTCTTCAAGGTCTCAGCGCGCAAGGGCCACGCCGACGGGGTCTATAACACGGGCGTCTTGCTATCAGAAGCTTACCCGCAGCGAGCTCAGGAGTACCTTGAGGCTTCGGCGCACGTGGGGCACCTGAAAGCCCAGTTCAAGCTCGCGCGGCTCAAGGAGAAGGCGCGCTTCAGTGCTACCAAGGCCCAGTTTCAGCAGCCTCATGCTGGTGATACGGCTTGTGAAGAGATCGTGAGGCTCTACAAGCAGGTGGCGGAGAACTCGCGAGAGGGGACTGAGCTCCTGGAGAGTGCGGCCGCCGCGTTCTTCTTTGCCAACGACTGGCAGCAGGCGCTCCAGTTGTACCTGGTGGCCGCTGATATGGGCTACGAGGTCGCCGAGAGCAACGCCGCGTGGCTCTTAGAGCGCCAGCGGTCAGTGGTCTTACAGCCAACCAATGGGTGGCTTTATGAGAAACTGGTGCATCGTGGCGTGGTGCAAGATAGCCCCGATGCCCACGTGCGGTACGGCGATCTGCTCTTCGCCGAGTCCAATTTCGCACTTGCGATGCTCCAGTACGAGCTCGCAGACTACCTCAGCTACGGAAAACACGGCCGCGCGCTCTTCAACATGGCGTTCATGTATGAGAAGGGACTGGGCGTACACTCACGCTCGCTAGAACAGGCGAGTTTGTATTACGAACTGGTCGCGAGCGTCGAGCCGGTGATGCTCGAGGTGGTGTGGCTCCTCAGACTCAAGCTCAAGGTCCAGATTCACATCGAGAACCTCGCAGTAAAGCTCTGGAGCCTGGTCAACCACGTCTGTGACCTGGTAGGGTTCCCAGGTCTCCATTATCAAGAGAGCCATGGTGATAACAATGAGCCCGTGCCAGGCAGCGCCTTGATTGATCAGTGGCACGAAACCGAGCTGTTGAGTGCTCAGTCGGAGTACCAGGGTGATCAACCATATCAAGCAGAAGCGGTGACGTTTGCTTCAGCGCTACGGTTCACTGAAGTCTCGAAGCTGCAGCTGGAAGTACTCCAGTCTACAGCAGCACCGTCGTCGTTTTTCCAGTTGGTCACTATGGAGTCCTGGATCAAGATCCAACCAGAGAGCAGCAGACCAAGAACGCACATGGTGGTACTCGACATGCAGGACGCGTACACAGTCGAGCTGTCAAAGGCTCACACCACCAATGAAGACCAGTGGCTGCTCCACTTCCGCACCGAGTCGGCGCTCTTCGTATTCGCAAAGGCCGCGTTGGCTGCTGGCGAGTGGTACCACGTTGCCATCGTCGTAGCTCCTGCTCAGACTGACGATACGGACTCAGAGCCAACGATTTCGCTCTTTGTGAACGGTGAGCTGCGGCAGCAGTTCGAGTTCTTTCCGAGTCGATACCAAAGCCAGAAGCTACCCAGTGGACCACCAAAGATTCTCTCAGTTGGGAGCAGTCTCACTCGCTCGACATCTTCATCATCCCAGTCTTCGCAGTTTATTGGCAGCCTCATGCACTTCCGCATATGGACATCCGTGAAGTCCTCAGCGTTGATTCGCGAGCTCATGCTCACGCCGCAGCACCAACTGGATCAGCAGCAGCAAGCTGAGCTACTCGTCGAGCTCCACTTCGAAATCCAACGCCAGGACGCGGACGAGAAGAGCAGCAATGGAGCTATGACATTGGAGCGCACGACGTCAGATCTCCAGTCCAACACGCTCATCTTCGCTGCTGTCGGCATTGAGCCCGAGATTGTGCAGTTCCCACCAGCACACAGCGACTGACCAAGGAACTCGGTTGCATGTTGTCGTGTGGTTGAATAAATAAACCATAGAGTTCGTTTGCGAAGTGTTACATACTGGAAAATACCGTTAGTTATCTAGATCGAGTCCTAGTTCAAAACGGTGGCCGCCTTGTCAGTGAAGATCGTCCACGCGCTCTTGTCCTTCGTGGTTTGTACTGCCTCTGGCTGATTCCCGAAGGATTCGACTTGTCTATCGAGCTTTGAAGATGCCTAGAGTCGGAATGACGATGATGGTCTCAGGCTGAAAGCTTCTGAACCCTGTTGGCGGAACGAGTTGCGACTCTTTCGCAACATCGTGTCGATGAACGCGCTCGCGCGATGTAGGGACCGCTGTGATGGCTGAGAGAAGAGCTCGTTGCGCTGGTACTTGGTCTGCAGACAGAGGTGTTTGTCAAGCGAATTGCACTCTTGACACGGCGCTTCAGGTAGAACGAGAAGGATTCTGTCGAGCTCTTCGTCACACGTATCTTCGGGGTTGGAAGTTGCAGAGGAACTCCTGGAGAGCGGCGGCGGCTTCACTACTGGTAAAGCAATCACCACTTCGTCTTCTGGCTCCGAGTCGGGGACTTTGCAGACACTTTGATCACCTCCGTAATGTGCCCAGGTCCAGTCGCCCGAGTCAAACGTACCGAGAAGCGCTTGCTCAATGCCAACGAGGTCCTTCAGAGCCTCGTTGCTCGGGTGGAAGCGCTGGACACATGAAGAGCTGCTCACCATCACCACAGGAGGCGGCTGATTGCCAACCAGAGCCCACTGAGTACCGTGGAAGAACTGGTGGTGCTTGACCTCCGAGGCGCCGAATCGGTGGCCCAGACGCTTTTCGGGGTTCTTCTCCAGCAGTCTTCTCAGTAAATCCTTGCAGTCGTTGCTCACCCTTGGCTCAGCGGGGAAGTGCACGCGGCACTTGAGGATCTCTTTGAACAGCGTCGCTGGGTCAGGGTCCCCAGAACTTGGATCTCCATCTTGGTTTGAGTCGACTTCGCTGTGACTGAAGGGCGGCGTGCCGTAGAGAAGCTCATATAACAGGCAGCCGAGCGTCCACCAGTCCACGTCCGTACTCTGTGCCTTCTGCTGGATCATCTCGGGCGCCATGTAGTCCATCGTGCCCACGAACGACGTCGAGCGCAGGCGCACGCGATCGTCCGCGCCACTGAATGGGTCACCAAGCGCACCTACGTGGTCCCCGTGCTGCGCGACGCCAAAGTCGGTGAGGCGGATGTGGCCGTCGCGATGCAGCAGCACGTTTTGCGGCTTGAGGTCGCGGTAGACAAAGCCCATTGTGTGCACGTACTCGAGCGCGAGCACGAGCTCCCTGGCGTAGAACCTGGCTTCTCGTTCTTGGAACACGCCTCCGCAGAAGGTCTGGACGTCCTTCAGGTTGCCGCCTTCGTAGAGCTCCATCACGAGACAGAGGTTCGTGCCATCCTAGAGACAGGTAACAGAGGGGTCTAGAGTGAGACTCGGATTTAAGTAGTGCAGTCCCATTCGTTTGCTCTCCGTACTTGGAAAGCATCGTGGAGCCACGCGATAAACGGGTGCTGCAGCGCCTTGAGGAGCTGGAGTTCCTTGAACGCTCGCTGAGTCTGTATCGGGTACAGTTGATCGTCACACACGTAGTAGTGAGCGCCTAGAGGACTATGCACCTAAGAGAAGCAAGAGGACGTGTGCTGTACCTGACGATTTTGCAGGTCCGAAGGCGAGATCTGCTGCACTTTGAGCGCAAAGAGCTCGTGACTCGCTCGATGGCGCACGAGGTACACGACAGCCGCTCCTCCTGTACCAAGAAGCCCGAGCTTCTCAAAGTCCTGCAGACAGGCTGCTGCCTGTTTGCCTTGAGCTTGCGGCCGAGTGGTGCTCACGCGTTGCTCTCGTTCTGTGTCGTGCATCTCGTTTAACGCGCCAGCTCGCTGGTGTAATTGGTGGTCGCGCTGCTCTGCTGGCTCCAAGCCCTCCGCTGAGTCTGATAGGAGCTTGTCTTCTTGATAGTGAGCAGAGACTGGCGGTGACGGCCACACGCTCGTTGAGCTGCGACACTCGCGACGCGCGTGACGTGCTTGACTGCGGTGCCTCTAGCTGCTGATAAAGCAATGAGTGCGATGGACCAATTGCTTGTGTGCAGCGAGATGTCGACACCGCTGCTGCTCTGCTATTGTGTTGTGAAGCTACTGCGTATGGGTGGGGTGCCACCATGGTCCTCCGTGGAAATAGCGACACATCATCGGCTTCCATTTTAACCCACCCGAGCCCAGAAAAAATGTACCCACTCGCCACATGTGTGGTGAAGTACGCACGCATCAGTTGATGGTATCAGATAGGGTGCTTGTGATTCGTCAGTGGCTATCTGAGAATGCTGCGCATTGAAATATAGAGAGATGTAGGTACGATTATCGTGCGACATGTATCTGTTCTGGCATGCTGACTAGATTGCAATCGCAAGTTGTGCCGATTACAAAGTTCGCCTCAGACGCTGAGGATAGCCAGCCAAACTTAATGCAATTGTGAAGATTAAAACAGAACCCTGTTGAAAGAGATACAGATAAGCAGTATCGTTTTCAAGAGGACACTTGGAGCTGCAACCTGCTTTTAGCAAACACTGCAATACAAATAGTAGGATATTAAGCACACATTCCCTATTGTAGTCCTTAAAAGGAATGTCGCTATCCTGTTTTTGTATAAAAATGAGCTATTCTTTCGAATATTCGGGCTGCATTTCCATTCCGCAGTCCGCATTTCCACGAAGCATGCTACTAGAAATGCTCTCGCCCCTCGCCAGGCAATTGCTTCACCTTGCAAATTACTTACACGTAATTATGTAACAATTTATTAAAGGATAATACGCAAATTTAATAGAAGCTGACATGTTCACGCTCTCAATGCTGAATAAAGGTTTTTATTCAGCGATGCGTGTCATTGCAAAGTTGCTCATTGCGGGTGAGCACTTCAACCATGGACAGCTCGATGCTCATGAACTCGCTCATGGCCACCATGGAAGGTGACGAAAGCCGTCAATCAAGCACTTGCTACCTGCGCTCATTCCCAAACTTGCTTCCAAGTGATCAAGCTTCTCACCAATCAACCACCCCCACATCAAAATCATCCAGCATGGTTGCCGCCGCCAAAGTGACTCGCTCCGGCATCAACGTCTTCAAGCTCTGGCTGACCGACAAGGGTACGTTCCCAATCGTGCTCATCGCTAGCAGCGCCGCCGTGGGCGCGGCCACCATGGGCTTTCGCTACATGTTCCTCAACCCGGACGTGTACTTCGACAAGGAGCGCCGCGAGCGCGTGATCCACCACGAGGAGGAGCCAGGCGCTGCCTGGCGCCAGTTCCGCTTCCGCATGGCCAACCTCAAGCGCAACCCGATCAACCAGTCGCGCCAGTTCGACACGCTCTTCGACAAGCCTGAGAACCAGTCGGTGCGTAGATGAACGGTGGGCCACCTTGTAGATAGCGGTGACGCGTCACAAACCGAAAGGACGCGTCACTATTATCACTTCTACATCTACGAGAAGCAGCTGACGTCCCTGGCCGAGGGCTGGCACCACCAGCTCCAACACGTCTCGTGGTTCTCACTGCTCCTGTTTATCTATCGTTGTCTCCGCCTGTGTCTCCGCTTCTACCGCTACGACGAGCACGACATCACTCGCTATTCTATCAGTAGAAGTGATGTCGTACTTCACCAGTAGCAGTCTGCAAAGAAGGCAAGTGTAATCAATAACAATCTACGTTTCCACTTACGAACGCTGTCTGTGTCTTTGTATTTGCCTTGACCATTAGCTGAAGGACGGCTCATAGGGAGATGTGGGAAACTCCATGGTCACCTGCTGGCTCCGGTGGTCGATCGTGAGCTTCGAGCGACCTGGTGTCGAGTCAAACAAGCCCGGGATCAACCCGCGCGCATGCCGACTGATGCGCATCACCTTGGTATAGAACCCACGCTACAGTAGCCCATACAAACACACAGATAGTCAACACGATGACCAACAGAGAGTGCTATCGTAGCAAGAGCTATGCTGTTGCAACGTTACCGTACCTTAGTCAGCTGCTTTCGGTACCAGAGCTGGATGAAGACGCTCGCCGAGGTCTTCTCGCCGTCGATCGCCCTCTGTTGGCAGTCGACCATCGCGGCCTCCAGCAGCGAGATCGATCTCTCAAAGAGCTTGAAGCGCACCTCAAACTCGGCAAAATTGGCTTTATCGAAAGGCGGCAGCAGCAGGTTCCACGACTGCAGCAGATGCCGCTGGCAGAACTGCATCTGCTCATGGATCGGCGTCAAGTGTGCCATGATCTGCTGCCGCCAGCGCGGCGGGATTACGCACGCGTGCACCCAGAGCGGCATATCCTCTGCGATGGCGTTAAGCTCGTAGGCCTTAAGCAGCAGCTGCTGCGTCCTCTCGGTGATTTCCAGGCGCTTCTTCGAGTCGCGGTGGCGCCGCCGCGTCTCCTCGGGCAGCAGGAACTGCACGCCGCTCGACGCGCCTGTGGAGATGCTATCGCGGTGGCTTGCGGTCATGCGCAACGCCTCCGAGTACGCGGTGATCGCTTCGTTTGCACTAGCGGAGGAGAAGTGGCTCATGCGCCGGCCTTTACGCTGGTGCAATGGTGGAGTTGGCAGGGTTTCATGGAGAAACGACGCTTGCTGCTTGGAAGCGTTGTGTGCGGCTGCGCCATTGTGGAGGACGCGCTGTGCTCCATCGCCTCGGTCCAGCTCGTCGATGTCTTCGTCTTCAGCTGAGCCAGAGTCATCATTGCTGCTGTATGAAGACGACGACCAGTCCAAGTCGCTCATTCTTGCTTGCGTTTGCCTAAGGAGCTGCTCAGAACGTAGCCATATTGCTCCCAGAAACGCCTTTTCAAGATTCAGTTCATTTCAGTGACGTTAGTGACATTACCCATAGTGACATTCGCCCCTTGTTCATTTTTCCAGTTGAACATGATCTGTGCAGCAAGGCTACGCGCATGTGAGCGCGTGACGACGCTCTGGCGGTATCGACCAGTGTTAGCAGGAGAAGCACAACGGGGACTACTGCACAAGCAGCAGTTGCGCTTTCACTCGGACGTGGCGGACGAGGACAAGTACCTCGAGCTCAAACAGCTCCGCGACATCAAAAGGTGCGTGGCTTTCCATATACTCATGCTGGCAATCAATCAGCTATTCATCAACACTCTCTTTGTCTATGTGCGTTTGCGGGCGATAGTGAGGAGTTCTACGACCACCACGGTCAGGAGCGGAGGTATTTCTACTACGTCGACCTGCAGGTACGCTACTAGGATGCGCCCTTGTGTCAGCACAATCTGTGCGTGTGGCTCATAATGCAGCAAGTGTACTCTAACAACTCGCTTACACCGATATCGATAGGGCCGGCTCTTCTTAGAAAACACACGGCCGAAGAACATCGCGACGTCGTTGAAAAGCGCCAAGTTCCTCAAGTTCTTCTTCTCGCAGATCTGTCCGAACAACGCGAACGCCGCGCTACCAGCTGAGGACGAGGAGCTACAGTTCCTAGAGTACCCGTTCCGCTCACCCTGCGGCAAGGAGATGAACTTTATCAAGTGCGCTGACCGGCCCTTCGTGTTTGAGGACTTTTATCAAGACGAGAAGACAGGGAAGTGGGTGTTTGCGTACGGCGGCGGCGAGCTCACGGCCCCCTTCCAGCCGGAGAAACTCAAGATCTCACTCTCGACGGGTCGGTTGTACCACGACATCAAGACTAAACACGCCTCGCGTGGTTCTAAAGACGCGGGCATTGAGGTTGCGCTGATCAGGTCCCAGTTGGCAGTCGAGTTTGGCAGAAGCATCAATGTTCACGACGAGCCCGTTCAGGTTGCCGCGAGGACTCGGAGCTCCGGTGGTCGAGACAGCGAAGAGGTTACCAGTATTGGCGAGTTTGAGTGGCAGGGCGAGAGGTATCCGATCCAAGCAATCGAGTGAGTCAAGTAGAGAAGTGACTAACTGAAAGTAAATTGAACGAGTCTGCGCCTTTGTGTTCAGATAGAGGAGCGATGATTTCTGTGTTCCAGTCAGGTGGGTTGAGTGACTGAGCTGAATGGGTCGGGTGCTGAATCGAAGTGGCTGTAGCATTTACGTGAAGTCATCAAAGCCGCAAGGGTCATCAAGTAGAATTCAAGGGTGCTCACTTTTCCTGATATGAAAACACTTGATGTCAAATTTATATAGTATAGTTACCCTACATTAAGTGTTTACGCCAGCGCAAAATGATAATCCAGGTTATTAAGCCTACAGATTTTGTCGACCAATTCGAATTGTAATGGGCTTCAAGTAGCAGCCAATTGGAAAGTATAATCCTACGCTCCAGACCAACTGCGGCATCGCATTTGGAGCGAGAAGCGTCGACGATTCACTCAGTTCAACATGAGTGCGCTCGTGAGCAGGCGGTCTGCGCTTCAAGGCGAAGCCTCGGCTTCGTCGTCATCTTCATCGTCACCGCCTCCGTCACCAGTAGCCAGTCGGCGCCCGCCGACGCCATCGCACCCTTCAGTGAAGAACGCCGCTGTGCCGCCGACCGTGACAAAGGGCAACCGCCTGGCGCACTTCTTCATCCTCTCGGCGCTCTCGTGCGTGCTGTATCAGTTCGTGACAAATGGCGGCGGGCAGCTCACGAGGAAGACCGACGCGACGCATCAAGGCAGCACCTCGATTCAGTTCAGCTCGTCCGAGTACACGTGCATCCTCGCGTGCATGGGGCTCTTTGGACTCATACGCCACAAGACGAAAGAGGCGGCGAAGCAGGGCAGCGAAGAAGAAGAGGACGACGAGCAGGAAGACGAGATCGCGCGCGAGCTGCTGCTGACGGAGAAGCGCGTGCGCACGTTCAAGCGCAAACAGGACGCCAGCATGAAGAACAGCCACAAGACACCCGACGCCCTCACGCTATCCCAGATTTCCAGACATCAAGGCGCCACTGGAGCGTTTAGTCAACTGCCACAGGAAGTTTTGCACGAGCTGCTTCTCTTTCTATGTCCCCAGGAGCTCTCACAGCTGCCGATTCTGAACAAACACTGGAACGCGATGACGGGCAACGACGCCGACGAGCTCTGGCAATTTGTGTACCTGCGCGACTTTCAGGAGAGCGGCGAGCGGTTCCACGTCGTCTTTCCACTCGACAGCTGGCGCCAATTCTACTTTCAGCACCACTTGTCGCGCGCAGTGGAGCTCGCGCGCTTACTGGGGCTCCAGGAAGACAAGAAGCTCTGCGTGGCGATCGAGAACCAGGTGTATGACGTGACGTCATTCATCCACTCGCACCCAGGTGGGTACCACGTCATCGGCGACGTCGTCGGCACAGACGCAACCGAGATCTGGGATCAGTTCCAGCACTCGCAGGAGGCCAAGGAGAGCATGAAGGAGTTCATGGTGCACGACCACATCCTGAGCAATCTTACGGGCAACAAGAGGCTGCGCGGCAACCTGGCGGTCGTGGTCACGCGCTGGGAGCGCATCTCGTGGTGCCTCGCCAACTCGCACAACTTTGGGCCCATGGCGTCCGCGTTCACGGACGTGATGTTCAAGTTCCACTCGCGCGCGATCAAGAAGTCGAGAGAGAACGCACGCATGGGGCTCGCAAGGTGATTCACACGTCACATCTTGCATTTTGTTTTCCATATAATCCATTTAATTATCCATCGCTCTTTATGTCGTGAAACGGGCCTTTGCGGACTCATTGATTCTTCTGCTTGAAGCATCGCAGCGTGACGTTCACGCGCCGGTTGAGGCACTTCTTCATCTTGGGTAGCGCGTGCTTGTGCGTTTCCTGGGTCGTGCCGCCCATGATGAGCAGGTCGCCGTCCTGCAGCGTGAGCTCCAGGCGGTCCTTGTCGGAGGGCTTGCCAGCCTGACCCTTGCCTGTGAAGACGAATCGTCGCGTGGCCCCGAGCGAGAGTGAGAACACGGGCGCGCGCGTAATGAGCTCCTTCTCGTCGTCCGTGTGCGGCCCCATGTAATGCTCGCCGTCCGCGTACCAGTTCACGAGCGCGCCGTTCAGATACGACTGCTTGCGGCTCTTTCTTAGGTTGTCTGAGGTCATGACCATCTTCTGCATCGTCTCAATACAGTGTACGAGCTCACTGGGGATCGGCTGTGCGGCGAAGGACTTGCCCGAAAAGCGGTAGCCGTCGCTCCCGTACACCTGCTGGAAGCGCGGCATGGGGATCTCTTTGCCGAACATCTTGATGCTGTCGTGGTGCTTTGGGTGCAGTTCCCAGACGTCTCGGAGCCACTCTGTGTACGCTGATGCTGCTGATGAGCGCTGCGAAGAGAAGAATGGGCTGCTGGTGGTTGTGGTGGCTTTCGACACGGCGTCTTCAATTGGTCGAGCAGCTCCGTTGCGTGTGTGCGCAAACAACTTGCGATACCAGTGCGGGACGTGGAAGACCCAGCTCTGCTTGTCGCTCGTGAGGAAGATCACGCGCGCGTTCGCAAACAGACGCTGCACGATCTCTCCTGCTGGGCTTTGATCCACTGCTGTTGCTGGTGGTGAGAATGATGACGACGATGCAGATGCTATCGCGTCCAGCGTGGCTTGCTTTGCGCTCGCTTCGACGCTCTGCCACGAGAACGCCGAGCAGGACGTCGGAGCAAGAGCTGCATCGTCGTTGTCGCCATTGCTTGCTTGCGTCACTGCTGGCGTTGCGCGCTTGAGCGGTCTGCGCGTCGACTCAGCGCCGCACTCGCGCTTCCGCATGACGTTCGAGTGTCCCGACTTTGAATGAGTTTACGTTTGGAGTGCAGCTGTTTTCACACGTCGCAGATTGAAGAAGTCCACGGATCATTGGTCCTACAAGTCTCGGAGACGGGCAGCAACGATTCAGTTTTCGTGCTGCGTTGGCTCCACCTGCGCAGTCAACTCCGACGGACGCGCAGCGTGTTTCTGCTGTCGATCGATGCCAGCCGCGACGTCGATGCCCCGGTGACTTTGTGTTCCCAGCACCAGACTTAGCACCAGGATGTTCTATGATATGCCTTGGATGAGCACGTAGGGACGTTGCCGATGTCGTTGCTTCTGAAGCCCGCGTTCGAGTGGTTCTGCTGGCACTTGACCCGGACAAACAGCTCCGAGTGTGTTTGCGTCTGGGTCTTGAAGGAGTAAAGCTTTTATGCCCAGAAGAAATGAAGCCTTTGTTGAATCCACACAACCTGTTGAAAGTGTTCGCTTCGCTGAATGGCATCGTTGGTCGCTATTAACGCTTCTCTCGCGTCACATTAACCCGTGGAAGTCGAGAATCCTCTACTGTTTATTTTTTCATTGATGGATAAACTCTACTTTTACAAACGAAACTTTCAGTTGTTTATTCCGAGTCGTCGGACTGCTTGGCCGTCGAGCCAGCAGCGGTGGCAGTCGGAGCCTCCGTCGGGAAGTCCGCATAGCAGTTGGTTGGCACAGGAACCTTCATCTTGCTCGGAGCCGGGGTCACCACCTGGGCTGGAGCCTTCGGAGCCGCAGTGGCAATTGCCGTCGGAGTCGAAGTGGCAACCGCAGCCGGGGCTGAGGTGGCTACAACGTCTGGCGTGGCAGTCGGGGCAGCAGTCTTGGTAGCGGTAGGAGCGGCAGTCTGGGTCGCAGCTGGTGCAGCCGTTGGGGCGGCGGTCGGAGCAACCGTTGGCGCCGCAGTAGGAGCCGCGGTAGGAGCAGCAGTAGGAGCCGCGGTAGGAGCAGCAGTCGGAGCCGCGGTAGGAGCAGCAGTCGGAGCGGCAGTAGGAGCATCAGTCGGAGCGGCAGTAGGAGCAGCGGTGACACCCGACTTGAACGTCGGGTAGGAACCGTAGAGCTCCACACCACAGGCACCTTCGTCGTCTCCGGAGTAGCGGCGCTGGATACGCACGTAGCCGGACTCACCCCAGTTGGTGCCCCACTGGTTCTTGATGCGCCAGTACGGTGTGCCGTTCTCCTGGCCAAAGCCGACCGCGAGGCCCGAGTGGGCACCAGTCTTGTCGCAGTTCTCACCGGTCAGGATACCTCCGCTGTAATACTGGAAAGCCTTGGAGCCACTGTAGAGGAAGACCGAAACTGGCTGGGAGCGCACGGCGTCTTCCAGCGCGCCCGGATCCTTGCGCACTGACAAGAAGCCCGCGACGCCAATATCCACTTCGGAGCACGTCGAGACCTTGCACGACGGCACGCTACCGTCAGACGAGGCGAACGGGTACGATGCCATGGTGCACATTTTGCCAGCACGAGACTGTGCGATCCAGTCCATGGTGTATGAGGCGTAGCCGCCGCCGCAGCCTTGGCTCTGGCCCTGGTTGTCGCAACTGATGAGCTCCTGGTCTGCGAGCACCGGCAGGCTCGCGCCGCCCGTGACCACACACACGCCGGACTCCATGGCCGCGGTTGCCGAGAACGCCCAGCAGGCACCACACTGCGCCTGGTCCTTGACCGCGGTCACGCATCCCTTCGTCTGCCAGTCGACCGTCTCGCCCGAGGCAGCCGCACCGGTTATCAGACCGCCATCGGTGCTGCTAGAGTTGTTGGTCGTTCCACCGGTCATTGGGCCGCCGTCCCCGGTCATTGGCACCGAGCTGTTGCTGCTGCTTGAGGAGGACGAGGTCGAGTTGGCTGGGCGCGACGGGTTGAGGTCCGGGTTGACGTTAAAGCGGTTGACGTACGCGAGGAACTCGTCGTGGCTCATGAGCGCGAATGGCGTGTTGAGCGAGAACGTGGCCTGTGGGTGGAGCTTCTGGAGCTCAGCGATGTCCGCGAGCGCCTGGTTGAAGCGCTTCTTCTCCTCGACGAGGTACGTCGAGTCGCCAGAGCCCGCAGTGTCCATGGAGAACTCGCCCGTGGTCGACGACGAACCGCTGCTCGGGAGGCTGCTCGGCGGCAGGAACTGCTTGTCGCACGCCTCCTTGTAGTACGAGGTCTTCTTCCACTCGGCCAGCGTCGTGTACTGCTGCTTGGTCTGCTCGGCGCTCACGAGCGCCATGGCCGCGGCCGCCATGAGCGCGAACGACATAGTGGACACCATACTTTTTCTTTATTGACTGGGACTGCTGGAGAACAGGAAGCTAGAGACACTGGTTGTACTGGACAAACGGAGCTGCACAGAGAGAACAGAGAGGGTATTGACAACGGCGGAGCGGAGCTGCTGTGCTGGTTGCTGAAGGCCGAGGTGAATTCGAATATGAATGGAGCTTTTGAAGAGCTCCGAAGGCTCAGACTCTGACTGTCGAGCAGCCATCCGGTGCGGCCCGTAAAGATCGGCCTGCCCGCAAGAGAGCGGACGGCGGTGGTCGGCGAAGGGCAGCACCGGTGCAGCCCCGCCATTTCAACAGCTGGAGAGGAGCCACGAGGCGAGATCTCAGGAACTTTCAAGCAATAAACCTTTGTAAGTTGCCTGTTTTAACCTTGTATAACAATATTTAGTTATACAGAGCTTGCAAATCTGATAGTATCAAAGCTTAGGAAACCTTTTTATAACAAAAATTGCTCAGTATCAACGTGACGTGAGCTGCAGCTGGAAGCAAAGCAGATTGCTCGAGAGTTCAGAACATCCCATCGTTACAACCCACCCACACACACACACAACAACAGCACACTCGCGAGAGCAAACAAGTCAGCGCGCTCGACCACTTTGTCGCCTCACCATCTGCGCAAATTGGTCGCAAACGTAGAAGCGTCCGAGTGAACACCCGAGAGAGCCGTCGCCACCTGGTGGGTGAGGTGGGGTGCGGCTTCAAGATTCCCAGGTGTTACAATCGCGTACCAGCAACACAACAGCCGAGTCTCTACGAACGTGTCCATATTGAGGACCCCGCCACGTCGTTCACTTGCAGCTCCACCGGGTTACATATTCAGAAGGCATGGTCGAGACGTTAGTGCCGGTTGCCAATGTAAAGGACCTGCTGGTTCGGTGTGACTCGCTCCAGAAGCACTCTCTTTCGTTGACGATGCCACTTCGGTCGTTGCTAGCGCTCTCTCTTGTTGCTGATCGTCCACTTGCTGAGTGTCAAATAGTGTGAGAACTCCAAAATGACTGATACAATACTATGTGTATCGAGATGAAATCGAGGTCGTCTGTCTGTGAAGAGCATGCAGGAAGAGCTCCGTGGCGGATCTGCAGCACCGCTAGTAGCAGGCTCATTTACCGTTGCCGGCCGCATGCTGGCTTCGTCAACACGCGCTGCTGCCATACAATCTCTGATTAGGCTCGCTGGGCGACTGGCTGGCTAGTCAATAGTGTGAAAATCATTGCTGGGCTCCTAGCATTGAGACCACTGGGGCATTCGCATGCTCATCAGACTTGTTAATGTGTCCAAGAGATGGAGTTCAGTGCGTCACGTTGCGTTGTTACAGCTTCGCCATCGAAATCCCATCGGATCCTCTCACTCTCTCTGTCGGGTGTGCCATCGCTCCTTTTGCTCTTTTGAGACGCCAGATGATAAGAAATGACTTGAGGCTGTTTGAACAGAATCTCTCGGAGGTCTCGCAGTCTGCGCTCTCTGGATTGTCCATTTATTACCCGTTGCCACGACAGTGAACTCACTGTTGCAATCACAGCCGCCGTCACACACGGGAGGGGTACTATATCTGCCATCGGATGAGGAAGAACTCGGTTCTTTCCCGTTCACGTCGGTTCGCGCGCTTCATCCCGAACGAAGGGCGGAACGATGTTAACGTGGTCCAGGGGGATGTGTGTTCATAAACGCATCTTGGCCAGTTTCTCACCTGTGGCTCTCGTTAATCTCGACAAAACTGGATCTGTGCTCTGCAGTTCTCGAAGTGGGAGCTTGCAATGGATGTGATCTGAACATGATGCCCTCAAGGCGAAGCTTGAATGTTCATGCGCTGCGGTACAGTACCTACCAGCGATGCCATTTGCCGTTCTCGATGGAGATCTCGGAGCGCTTCAACATAATCAAAGTGTCGCAGTGTGAGGTGTTGATAACCGAGATGGCTACATGCGATACCGGTACAGTACCAAGTGTCCACATTTTCAAGCCCTGCAAGGGTATCCATGAATCTGACTGACCCTGTACGCCCACAGTGACGCCGTCTTCATTTCCGATTCCACGTGTATTGGTGCTCTGCAGCATTAACTTAACCTCTCGTCAATGTTCCTGCTGCTCGCTTCATTTTCGCGAGCACACACACAAGCAAGCTTCAGTTCTCATCTCGCCTGCGGAATGCACGCTTCGCTTCTGCAGCTCCGCAAAAGCTCCACGAAATATCTACTGGTCCTTCTTGCTCTCAGCGGTGTCGACTTCCTCCTCATCCTCGCTATCACTAGAGTCCGCGGCGTTCATGACCTGCTCGAAGAGCGTCGGTTCGTTATCTAACTCCAAATCTTCCGGGTGCGGCTGGTACACTGGGAGCGCGGAGGCTGGCGTCACCGTGAACTGCACATAATAACACACACACAACAATCAGCATTCGAAACTCATAACGTACAAGCAAAAACGAATACAACATACCTTGGCGAGAGCGCGCAGGTCCAGGCCGATGTACGAGTCCGACTTGACAAAGATCTCCAGCTGGTACGTGCCGGCCTTTGGCGGCGCCTGGAGTTGCAGCTTGAGCTCGCCCGTGCGCTCCTGGGATGTGATCTTGCCGAATGCGTGCAGGTGGTTGTTCTTCGTGTCGCCCACGAGGCAGAACCAGCGCTCCGGCTTTGGGTATGGGAAGTGTGGCGCGTACACCAAGTCGCACGTGTCGCCCTCCTTGACGTTCTTACGCGTGAGCTGGATCGTCACCGTCATGATGTCGCCCTCGGCGATCTCCTCCTCGTCGTCGACCGCAATCGTGATGTTAAGCTCGAGGTTTGGCATCATCTCCAGCACCTTGTTCACTTCGGCCTTCTGCTCCTCCGTCAAGTCGTTCAGCCCCTTGCGCTCCTTCGGGTCCATGTCGACGTACTGGTGCATGCTGCGCACGGCGTTCTTGCCCGTGATGATGTGGCGCACTTCGTTCTCCGTAAAGTGCGGCAACTGCATGAACGGCGCGTCCTTGAAAAACAGCGCCTGCGTGAGAAACTGCTCCATCTCAATCAGGTTCAGCGTCGTCTGCAACCACGACTTGCCGACCGAGATCTCGAGCATGCCGTCAACGAGCTGGATCGCCTTCTTCAGCATCATGTTCAAGTCGCTCTTGAGCGTCGGGCTGAGCTTCTCACGCATAAAGTGCGCGTGGATGAGAATGTTCGCCTTCGCGATCGACGGGTGGTTGTACTTTGGCTTCGAGATGAGATCCTGCTGCTTGAACTTGCGGAAGAGCGCGCCAAGCTCGGCCTCGTCCGTCGCGCGCTTGGGGACTTCGCGGAATTCCGCCGAGCCCGCGAGCACCTCCGGAAGCATGCGAGGGTGCGCGTGCTCCGACATGGCAAAGTTGTAGAAGCCGTACGTGTCGTACATGATCATGCTGTCGCCGTATTTCTTTGAGTGCGAGTACCAGAGCGCGACGCACGATGGGATCGCCACGACGAGGACGATCAGGTACAGGAAGAGCACGATGTTGTGGTTCGATGGGTCCAGGAGGAACGTCGGGAGACCAATCGAAAGCTGCATCGCCTGGCGGCCGTCCGGGTTGCCAAACTTCTCGTAGTTGGCCTTCGCGACTTCGTCCGTCAGCGCCTCGTACGCCTTGGCAACGAGCATGAACTTCTGGTCCGCGACCGCATCGCCAATGTTCTTGTCCGGGTGGTAGAGGAGACTCATCTTGCGGTAGGCGCGCTTGATCTCGCGCTCCGACGCGCCCGAGGCGATGCCCAAAATCGCAAACGGGTCGAACGACTTGATCTCCGAGTCGTCCTTGAGCAAGATGGCCATCTGGAAGAGGCCGTACCAGAGCACGGCGAGCACGAGCAGGTTCGCAACGAAGAAAGGCGAGAAGACGTTCGAGAGTTTGGTCTTCTCGGCCTGCAGCTGCTTCATCTTGCGCAGCTCGCGGTCGCAGCGGATGTTCGCGCGGTCGATCAGGCGATCCTTGAGGAACACGCCGTAGACGATGCGGCGCAGCGACAGGTACGTCATGGGCACCACGTAGAGCACGCCGAGCGAGATGGAGAAATAGTAGAACGCCGAGTTGTCGTACTCCAACATGGTTCAATGCGCTCCTCGGCTGTCCAATGCTACTGGGTGCTGGTAATGGAGAGTGAGAGCGCGCGGACGGACGGGCGCTTCGGCTTCTTCCTTCGGCGCGCGTTCCGATTTTGAAGACTGCGTGGCGCTTTGTCTGGGGGGCTGGCTCGCCTTGCCAGACACGTGGAGCCCGCAACCAACTCCCCCCTCAAATGGCAACTGAATTTGGTTTGAAAAGCGGTGGTTGCGGAATGAGGGTGAGTCGATCAATGTGAGAGAGGACGCGATTGATTGCGATGAAGAAGGTTGGAGAGATGACGTTGTGACCTGTGAGATGAAGCTGTGAAGCTGTGCTCATGTGTGGGCACAAGAGCTGAAACTACTGTTGCTGGTAGTATCAATGACCCTGTGATGATGCCATGTGGTGTGTCGTGGTTGCCGTGTGGCCCAAGATCGAATGCGTTGCTGTCCGCAGGATTGCAACATACATTATTGTTCAATCCTCCTTTTTTGATAAACCTTTTTCATTGTAATTTCTATGCATAGGTATCACCATAAACCTTTATTAAATTGATACATCTTTATTAAACAATAATATGGTATAACTAGAGGTGAATGGATCGAAAGAAATGTTGGAAGCGTACTTTGCATGACATGATCAGTAGTCACTCACATTTTAGAAATAGAAACGATTTTCATGTTACACAATCGATTCTAAACACAGCATCGTTTCTATTGCGCGTGGGTTGGTTGCCTTTTGACAGCCGCCACTTTGGAAGGACGACCGGGACGGCCATGGGCAAGAAGAAGCGCCCAAATGACGGTGACGAGACTGGCGCAGTGAGCGCCTTCTCCTCCGGCGGTGGCGGTGGCGCCAGCGGCGGGAAGAAGCGCATCTACTGCTACTACTGCGACCGCAACTTCGACGATGAGAAGGCACTGATCCTGCACCAGAAGGCGCGCCACTTCAAGTGCCAGCTCTGCCACAAGAAGCTCTCGACGTCCGGCGGCATGGCGATCCACGTGCTGCAGGTACACAAGGAGACGATCACCGCGGTGCCCAATGGGAAGCCCGGTCGCGACTCGATAGACCTCGATATTTACGGCATGCAGGGTGTACCGGGCGAAGAGCCTGCAGTGTCGGCAGGTCAGTTTACTTTATCACGCTGGTGTTCCACGTTGCGTTGCTTCTGTTGGCACGTCCTGATATTGACGCTGTTATATCGTATCTCGTGACGACAATATGCGTAGATGTGAAGAAGCAGCGCGTTGATGCCCCACCACTGCAAAACACTGGAATGATGGGAGCGTTCCCGCCGCGAGGGCTGCCGCAGGGCTTTCCTGCGCGTCCGCCACCGCCCCCGCAACATCTTCAGCCTCCTGGAATGATGGGAATGCGACCACCTCCATTAGGCGGCATGCCACCGAACATGGCATTCCGTGGGCTGCCACCACCACGAACCTTCCCGGGCGGACCGATGGCGCCACCGCCGCACATGGCCATGCCAGGATTCCCTCCTCAGATTCCTGGTGCGCCGCAAATCCAGCCACCGTACGTAGTTTACCTCTTGTCACTTGTGGTGATACGCTATCGCTAATCGTTTGATGTTGATATTGATACAGGTTTGGCGTTCGTCCTCCGTGGGCACCTCCCGGAGCAATACCACCCCAAGGCATCGTTCCAGGCTTCCCTCGCCCCGCTGGTGTGCCTCCTCCACACTTGATGCCTCCCTTCATGAATGCACAGGCGCACGTAGTGCCGCCATCTTTACCAGCTGCCAACGGAGTCACCGTGAGCGCAATTGGCACGTATGCGCAGTCACTCGCAGCGCCCGAGTCGAATAACCCAGAAGACCCAACGGCGCAGCGCAAGCTCGCCGAGCTGGGTCTGATTTATCAAGACGACTTCGTTTCGATGGTACGTGTGAGCTGCTCACTTGGTGTTCATTTGTTTGTGTGATGATGGTTGATGAACTTAACACTGTGATTCCTGTTTGAATAGGAGGAGAAGCGCGCGCTGCGTCCAAACTATCGGTACAAGCCTGCGAATGCCGTCACGAGCGAGGGCTGATGGTAGAAGGAAACCAGAGATTTGAGACCTCCAGGTTGGAAGCATATTTGATCAAGTAAACTTTCGTCGCTTATTGTGACGTTTGTGGGGATGTGCCGCCTGCTTCATAAAATTACATAAGCCTTTTGTTTGCTGTTGCTGTGATTTGTGTACAGATAAGCGATTCGACAGTTCTCATGCCTCCGGATACCCGCCGTACTTGGAGCAGTAGCTCTTGAAGGACTCGACCACTGGGCTCGGTGACGGATCGACTGGGATGTTGTTGTTGGAGTCGTCATCTGTCTGACGTACTGTTCCTGAGCTGCCCACCTCGAATTGTGCCTGGCTCCAGTTCGCTGCTGCTAGGTTGTTGCCGTTGTTACCCTCAATGTGATTCCGCGGGCTATGGTAGATGGAGCTCAAGACGGATGGAGTGGCTGATGCTTGGAATGCAGCGAGGTTGAACGATCGACGTGGGCCGCTGTAGCCCGTGGTCTCTTCGCGTCCGCGGCTGCGCTCGAGTGAGCTGCTGCCGCTGCTTTTCTTGGATAGCAGGTTTACCGCCGAGTCTTCACGCTGGTCAGCCACAGAACCTCGAGTCACTGAGTTTGTCGGACTTGTGATCTCAGTCCCCAGCTTGATGTGCACCGCGGCCGCCTTGGGGGAATCGTAGATCCGCAAGAACACATTCGTCGGCGACGAGACGGTATCCGTATTGCTGTGGCGGGTCTGAATCGCGGGCGACCCCGGGTATCTCGTCAATTCGTCGTTGTCCGTATAGTGGCTCTTAAGGAACGACCGCCGCATGAGTCGAATCCGCGTTTTCGCGACTTCGTACGGCACTTTGCGTCCAGTTCTGCTCGGCTCGCTGTTCAAGTCGACGAAGATGCCGGTCAAGCTCATGACAAGTACGAGGCTCGGCATGGTCATCGGCGTGATGATGCACAGTGAAAGGAACGGCAAGAGCACCATGATCGGCATCAGGAAGGCGGCTCCGTCTTTCTTCACGATGGTCGGCGCTGCGACGAGGGAGAGCCACACGAGGTAGAACGCCTGGCTGATCGTCGCGAACTGAAACATGCGGAGCAGCAACTTTGGGCTGTCAAACCAGAAGCGATCGTCGTGATAGTGAAGCTGGCGATGGCAAAGCGCAGACATTTGCATGCGGATCACCGCCCGGACGCCCAGCGCGACGGTTTTCAGCGTCAAGCGCTTTGGTGGCATGGTGATAAAGCCTTCTGTTGTCTTCTCCTGCCCGTAAGGCGTGAGAGTGTCGGTGTAGCTGTCGTCGCTGGCGCTTTGGATATTCGCGAGCCGCGTTTGAATGTCGCGCATGGTGATCACACGCAGCCGGTCGTCGACGATTCCGCGCAGGATCTTGAGCACTTTGAAGAAGATGATGAGGTTCACCAGGAGCAACATGCCGCCCACGCCGATGAAGATCCAGTGGTCGTACGCTGGGTATAGCGACGGGAGCACAGAGATCACCAAGAGAATGAAGAGCGCGCTGAAGTGCAGATCCGTGATATGGTACAACAGGTTGCGCATGCAAAGCACGTGGTAGCGCGCGTACGTCATGGGCACCTGTTCTGGCTCGGGACGTAGTAGATTCTGCGAGCGCGGTGGTGGCTTCACGCCAAAGAGTCGCTCCATCTCGTCCGGGTTCTTGTAAATGTACCCCGACCGATTCTGACAGATGTTGTACGCCAGGATCTCAAAGCTCTTCCACAAATGCCACTGCTTGTGCAGATTGAACCGGAAGCACCACCCCTCGCGCTGGTACCGCTCAAGCAGCAGACTGTATGCGCGCGAGCCTTGCACCAGGTCCATGCCAGACTTCGCGCGTCGTAGTGTAGACGTTCGTGTTAGATGGCGACGCGACCCTGAGTGGACTTCGCCACGCGTAATGTGATCTTCAGACCCGTCGATTGTCCGATCAAAGTAGTGCCCGTCGTCAGTAGCGTTGTCATCGTGGCCGTCATCACCATCGTCCCCTCTGTTCGTACTAAACGCGGCGGCGAGGTTGTCTTCGTACTCGTTCTCCATCCCTTCGGCGTCGTAAACCGTCCAGATGAGCTTGGGCACGACCGTGCCGATGAAGAGCAGCAGCAGCACGATCACGATGAAGTAGATCATTGTGAGGAAGACGATGTAGTGGAAAAACTCGTAGAAGTGGAGCTGCTCGGTCGGCGTGAGCGCGTCGACGGCAAAGTTCAATTGCTTCATCACACCGCTCGTGTTGAGCGTGAAGATGACCATGGAGATGAAGCCCATAATCATCACTTCCTGGAAGATGCGGTTCACGATCTTGCTCAGCTGCGGACAGTGGATGCTGTGGCGCGTAAAGTGGATCACGCGGTCGAAGAAGATTGAGACGACGACGATGGTGCCGAGCAGAAACACGGCCGTGCCGATGTTCTTGTGCAGACAGTGCGTGTTGCCGACGCCCAGGAACGACGTCGAGTCATGACAGAGCCCATTCGACACAATGCCACCACTAGCATCTCCAGTCGCATCACTCGCCAGCATTCGCCCTCGCGCTTGGTCGTAATCATGCTGCAACGTACTGTCTCGTTGTGCTATGCTGTTCGTCGCGCCTGCTGTCGCCATGCTCGTCATCAGCATCCACAGCACTGCTCTCTTGTTGATTGGCGCGCATCGCAGTCTGCATACGAAGGACGAGGCGGCAGCACGCGGCTTGATAAATGCCATGCAGTAACCACCAGTAGCACACGCGGGAAGTCGGCACTTGTGGCAGTGAGGACAGCGGCTCAAAACTGAAGTTTGAGCTTTGTTGGATGTCTTCAGCCGTGGATATGACGAGCAGCGTCCTGTCTTTTGGAAGCTAGCGTCAGTGAATGCTTCTTCGCCCAAGCCCGCACCGTTCGATGCTGCCAGCAGGCGAGTGACGTGCCAGCAATGCGCACAGCTCACTTGTTGGATCGCGTTTACCATTTCCTTCCATCGGCAGCCACCACCCCATGCGATGCGGCAGAAATTCGTTTCAGATGTTACGGACGCAGTTCAGCTCTCCTACTGGCTATAATGACGGCATCACTGCATTTTAGCCAATTACTACGCTGAGGAGAGTAGTTTCACTTCAACTTCTGAGCTAAGCCCAACCAGCTATTTCTTATTGCGCCTCTTCGAAAGCGCGATGGAATCGCTTCTATTACGTTATAGATAGAGCCACGCATGACGGGAATGAACAGAGACGAAAAGAAGGCGAGAAGCTGCCGTCGGGTCTTTACCGTCAACGCTGCGTCCACGCTCACAGGTGTTGGGCGTCGGCAAGTGCAAGCGTGCGGCAGAAGCCGGCCATGACGGCTTGCCACGCATGCTGAGCGTTCAAACCGAGCTATTCGACAGTGGCTGTATGCAATGGCGCCTCGATGTGCATGTGGTGTGTCTCGGTGTCTCGAAGGCAATGCTGCTGCAGCCACTCGGCTTGGAAGTCCGCAAACATCCACTTGTTCGCGGCGAACGGCGACTGGAGCAGCAGCAAGTGCGGTGCAGTCGTTGGCGAAATGACAAGCGGCTCTGTCGAGATCTGATGGCGCAGCATGTTTCTGCACCACGTGTCGTTTGTGCGATGCGAGTCGCTCAAGAACGCGCGCATCCAGCGTCTAGTCGTTCACCTTTTGCTTCCGCATCCTCGCGCGCATGAGCGCTCGGCAATGAAATCAAGGGTGTTCGTCACCTGCATTAGCAGTGGCTGGATGAAGACTGCTGGTACTGCTGGCGTTGTCGTCATGTACGAGTCGCTCGAACAAATCCAGATCGTCGTCCTCGATGCAGACCTGCGCATGCGCGTGTTGCAGTAGTATTCGCTGTACCTGGCGGCAAACAAGCGTTCACTGGCTGTAATTTCCCGTTTCTCAGTGT